>VWYK01020044.1:0-12217 GCA_013399775.1 Semnornis frantzii | reverse complement strand
GTGTGCAAGGGGGAGGTGGTCTCTCGACAGTGTCGTTCGTGTGGGGGACACGCGTCTCTCCCTGTCCCCAGTCCCGATGGAGGAAGGGGGTGTCAGAGGAAGGCAGGCTGCTGACGCGGTATGGGCAGAGCTTTGCTCTCCGCTCTCCTGTGCTGCTGGACTGTTTATTTCCTTAGTTTTCCGGGGAGCCTTGGTCACACCGATGGGTACGTGGCAAAAGCCACTCCAAGCCCCATCCTCCCTATGCACAATCTCCTTGCTCACTTAGGGACTGGGAGCAGTGATGCCTGCTCAAGATCTTCTGGGCTGGACTAGGCAGCACAGGGGTCTGTCAGCCACTTCGGCCTCCTAACAATCTGGAGGCCATCAAGCTGAGCTGGAAACCCCTGTGGTGTCCACTCTGAGAACAAGAAGTGGCTTTTAGCATCAGCACTGACGAGAGCAACTGGGATTACTCACAGCACGGTTCAGAAAGCCAGAGGCCACAAATCCCCCGATGATTCATGCAAAAGTTTGCCAGATGGTTTTGCTTGTTTTGGAGTCTGAGACTTCTTCAGAACAGACTGAGCACAAAATAACAGACTTTTGACAAGAGGTATAGCTACTTTCTAACAACATGCAAAGAAAGAGGAAACATTTAATGCTCCATCAATGCCAAGCAGAAGTCCAGCACAATCCTCCCCCATCCCATATGGAGTGGGAAAAAAGAAAAACTACAAAACAAGCCACATCTATATTTGGGGACAGGAATTTGCTGTTATAAAAGATGACACCTTTCAAGAGGCTAAAATGTTCTGTCAACAATTGCACATGCCATGTGGATGTTACATTTAATAGCTGTTGTTCTTAGAGAAGTGAAAAGCATGTTACTTCCCTGGATGGATTCTGAACCGAGTCACTGTGTTGTTTGGATTTGGCTTGGGCTGCATGAAATTTCAGGGCAGCCCGTTACTGCTCTCACTTTGTTCTAATTTGTTTCAAACCTGATTGTTTTACTCCATGTCAAATCATCGCTAATGAGAGAGGCTGGGTTGTGCAAGATGCCCAAAGGCACATCTCCTTTATACAGACTAAATATTTTTTTTTATCTAACCTCCCTGTAGTTCAAAAAGGTTGAGCAAACAAATTTGCTACATTTTTTCCCCGCAAACACTGACACAAGCCCATTTTCTAAATCTTTGTCATAAACAGATAATATACTTATTAGTTGTTCCAATTATTTTATACTTTTTGAAGTCTTACTGTTTGAATTAACTGAGCTTGGATTCACTATGATGTGTCCTGCTAGTGGGTAGGGGAACTTGCCTCGTTTGTAAGATGTAGCAATGGAATGGCCACAGTGGGTCAGAAACAGTGACTGAGTTAGCATATAGTGTGCTTTCCCCAGCTGTGGATGGTCATCTGCTGGGAAGATGACAAATTCTGCAGCTCAGCACTGTAGATGAAAGTAGTCTGTTTCTACTCTTGATAAGACAATTTAGCAGAAGAAAAACCCAACTGCTTTGTTAATCCATTCAAAATTCTGGCATCTACAGCTAGATGCAGTTCCACAGTTTAAGTTCATCCTGTGTGAAAATCACTTCCATGTATTTTGAGCCTTCTATCTGGTATTTCCATTTATGTCCCTTGACTCTTTTATTAACTCACCATGAATTATTCTCTCTTAACTGTTTCCATGCCACTCCTTGTTTTATAGATTTGTATCACTAATTGCTTGCATGACAACCTCCTTCATCTCACTTCCAGGATGTCAAGTCTAGTATTCAGCAGGTGCAGTTTCATAGTACCTCCAACAAATTTAAATATGAGCTCCCACCTCTCTACCTCAGCTTGCATGTTCTCATTCCCACATGGATTTCAGGTGCTCCAGGCTGTGAGCTTCTGCTGAGTGCAACTCTTCTGTCACCTGTTCCTTTGTGTCCTCCCTACTGGAGACCTCATGAAGCCATAGGATTTACTCATCAAGCTCTTCTTGGCTTTGCATGTCATAGAGAGAAGTACCTGACCTGGAGAATCCTGTTGCCTGTGGAGCTTGTCCACTCATGGCCCCAAGCTGGGCACCACTGAATGACACCTAGATTCAGTAGTGCCAGGGCTGCTCAACAAAACAATTTGTGTGTTTCAGAAGGATGAATATCTAAGTCACATTAATGAGCAAAGTTGGAAACAATCTAAGGGAAAAATACAACCTGTCAGAGTATACTTACAATAATGAGTCCTAAACTTGAACATACTGCAGAGAGAGTACTGAGTGACGAGTCAGATAGACCTTGCTCTGTGGAGGCCTTAGGAACAGGACCAAAGAAAAACTTTCCTGTAGCCACAGGTTCACAAGTGCCTCCCTGAATTACATATGATTTACTAATGGAGCAGCTGCTCTTTTCTTTGTTATAAAGAATAGTTCTGTTTAAAATGCTCTCTATAAATAAAGCTATGGTCAACTAGCAGTACCCTGAGGGCAAATGGAATACTTCCATTTGCTTCAAACCAGGTAGCTAAGAAAAGCAAGGCTATTGTCAGGAAGTTTACATTCATCAGGAGAGCTCAGAAACTCCTTTGCAAATATTTCAGGAGTCCACAAATGAAAGGATTTAAACTCCTTTAATATAACAGTATGTCGCATTGTCTTGAAGTCTAACTCTTGGCTGTAAGCATTCTTGGTTTTTCTCCTGTTGCAACTGCTTTGTCTCTTTCCAGTAAGAGAAGCCCAGCAATGACTCTGTTATCAGTATAGCAGAACTTCCCAGGCAGTGCAATTGTTCTGAACCAATGCCAATTTTCATCCTCATCACCACGGTCAAAAAGGAGCAAGAGAAAACTATGCTGAAAATAGGCCAAAGCAGTCTGGAAAGTCAATTTTGCACCCATGACTCAGAGCAAGCTTGGAAAGAAACAACAGCTTCTCACCTCATTCCTGATATCAGCAAAGGCATTGCATAATGTTAGCACTTTTAATGTAAGTAGTAAATCAATATTTGGAGCCTTGTGGGTTGTTTATTTATATAAGGAGCAGTAACTGGTGAAATCAACTATTTCTTTACAGCAATCCTGTTTCTTCAGTGTATACAGTTAGAATCAAAACAACAGAAAAGTAATTTGGTACACATACTTTGCCCTTTTGTAAACGCTCCAACAATTTCTTTCTCAAGCTGGTAAAGTTTTAGTGTTTTTTTTTTTCTTTTCTTTTGTTTTCCCAATGGCATCCCTTCTATTTCTTAATAAACTCAGAGAATGTAATTGAAAAAAATTAAAAATCAGCCAAACCCATAACTGAAGCATGTTGGACCCTCTCATTAACTTTGCTCATCAAGAGTAACTTACTTTGTTCACTCTAGATGTTTTTAAACTAACTCTTAGGTTTTAAAAAACACAACAAACCCAACATAACAGTCAGTCAGACACATTTGGTGTCACAAAGAAGTGCATTTCAAGGAGGAATTTCAAGTAGGGAGGAACTGAAGGATGGCCTACTGAATATAGAGCAGGATTTTAAAAGAAGGCTCTGCTTCCACATGCATCAGTTGCTTCATTCTTTGCTGCTTTTTGTTCGTGCTAGTTCCCTTCCCTTCTTACGCTTATACATGAAACCAGATTGGGAAATTATCTGCAAATTTGTTTATAACAATCATAGTAAAATAACCAGTGTCTATTTTACTTAAAGAATAAACCAATCTTTATTACGTCTAGTATCTGTAGCCAACATATCAGGCCTTTTGAGGAAAGCAGAAGCAAAGTTTGATAAATCTTCTGACCTAAAAACCTTTCATCCATTTTGTTACCTTGATCTACACAAATATGACTTCTCATTCTGAGTCATTACGTAGAAGAATATACAAGCACTGAACATATACTTGCCTTACGTAATTAAATCTTTGATTAAAGCCATATTCCATGCATGAAAAAGAAACACGTGTCTGCTTGCAGACATAATATTCGTATTCTGTAAAACCATCACATCCATTGCCTGCTCAGGTCCACGCAGAGCTGTTCTTTTCTCGAGTGTTCTCAAATGTTCTCTGCCGGGGCAGAACAGGCCCAGGCTTGTTTGCAACGCCAGTGCCTTGTTGGACTGGGTAAGTTTCAAATTTCTCTCCTACTAGTGGTCTGTTTTGTCTGGAGGGCTGATTGAAGGGGTCTGCCCTAGGAGGGCCTGACTTCACTTGCTTGGGGGCTCTGTTTCTCCACCTGCTGCTGGCTCTGTGTTGCGGACTGGCTACCCGAGGACACGTGGCTCCCACCTTTTACTTTCGGTTTTGGCAGCATACTCGGCTGCCGCTGCCCTCTGCGTTGTGGTTGCACTGAGAACACAATTTGGGATTATAATTTCTTTGATTGTTACCTCAACGCAGCGTCTCAGACTAATCAGATATCACTCTCTGAGTAAATTTGGCAATTAAATCAACGGGAGTCTCTGGTTTTCCCGCCAATAGCCCTGTTTGAGGGCAAAGGGAATCCATCTTGTGGCTGTCAGCGGCAATTGCTGCTCCTCACCCTCCAATCTGAATTATGCATTGGATATAGATATTTGTATTTCTTTATCCCTTCCCTAAATTGCTTTTGAAAAATCCCTGTTGTACATTTTGTGTAATAATTCCCAACCGGGTATTTGTACTTTTAATAAGTTGTAAATAGTTTATTGTTCTGGGGTTTTTGTTTGTTGGGAAAATTTGTGTTAATAAATATTTTCCTATTTCCGCATATTAAATTTGAATATTTATAACACAGAGGTAATATATGACAGTAATGTTCTGCCTGCTTAAGCAGCAAGAGAGACAGCTTGTAGTATTACCCAGATACCTGCAATGCCCCACGGCACCTCAGTCTCTGCAGCATCTCAGAGACTGTGATTGTTTCAGTTTGAAAAGACCTCTAAGATCATCGCGTCCAGCCACCAACCTAACACCACCATGGCCATTAAACCATGTCCCAGAGTGCCACATCTTTTTGAACATGTCCAGGGACAGTGACTCCACCACCTCCCTGGGCAGCCTGTTTCAATGCCTGACCACTCTTGCGGTAAAGACATCTTTCCTAATGTCCAGTCTAAACCTCTCCTGGTACAACTTGAGGCCATTTCCTTTTGTCCTATCACTTGATACTACAGAGAAGACACCAACACCCACTTCACACCAGCCTTCATTGAGGGAGTTGTAGAGACCAATAAGGGCTCTCTTCAGCTTTGTCTTTTACAGAATAAACAATCCCAGTTGCCTCAGCCACTCCTCACAAGACATCTTATCCAGGCTCTTCACCAGCTGCATTGCCCTTCTTTGGACAGTGTACAGCCCAGCAGGCTCCAAGGTACCATAGCCATGAGAGTACTCATATTCACATTTAGGTGCTTGGATTTCGATTCTTTTATCCAAGTGAGCATCTAGTTATTTCAAGATCTTGGGTCAAATTAGCACTTAATAGAAAGCACTGCTGAGACTGGCAGGTTTGCATGCTACAGAAAGTAAACGGTGATGCAGCTTCAGCATTGTCTTTCTTACTACCGGTTTATGACAAAGCTGAAAAGCCCTGTCAGGAGTAGAGCCAGAGTATTAGCTCCTTAACAGGAGCATGTTCATGGAATTCCTGGATGAAGAATATACATTTTAAGAAAGGAAAGCAGTATCAACAGAGTTCTGATTCATACAATGGGAAACCTAGGGAAAGATTTGGCACTGTAAATTTAATTTTGTTGGTGTAAACAGCTACATGTCTCATTAGCAGAACACAGGTAACTGTATGGTTGCTAGATTGCTGTACAAAACAAAATACCTAAAAATTACATTCTGGACTTCAGAAGGAACTCTGAACAGTCACTACAAGAAGGACCTTGAATACTTCTCACCTAATGAAGTATGCTCTATTGCTGCCTAGAGACATTAAAAAAAAAAAAAGCTATAAAAATGAATTGATTTCCTGATTTTTCACAAGATCCTGTCTGAAGTTCACAACCAGTTAGAAATATCCCCACAGGACAGGCTTTCTCTAAAGAACCCATATGATTAGGATAGATTATAGCCAAAAATACCACTAAATAATTGTATTCTTTCACCCTGTTCTGTTCTCTTGAGTCTTACAATTTCCATTAAGAGAATCAAAACATTTTAAACAATATAGTGCCCTACTTTAGTATGAAACTATTTGGAGACTTCATTAGAGCAAAGACTAAAATTCAGTGAGGACCTTGACCTCAATAGTTTGCCTATTCATATATGCCAGGGCAGAAGTTTGTCTTGACAGAACCAGCAGCTGGTGATAATTTGTCAATCCATGTATGCAAATCTTAGAAATTGTTCTTGTTATTGTGAACTCCCTTGTGTGATTTTTTTTTTTTAAAACAAACTGTAAATAACTCATGAAACATCTCTTTCTACCCCTCTTTCATCAGATGTACTTTCTTTTTGTTTCTGGGATTGCTGTGACCAGGAGATAAAATTAGAGTCACAATACAAAACCCAGCGCAAGGACAGAAGTATTATATATGCTTTAAAGCAAGCAGGTAAAAGCAAGTAAGTAGCCTTTCAGTTTTAAAATATTCTATGCATCCTGTCTAAATTGCAGCAAGCTGTCAGTCTGTCCTGACATGCTCCAGCAGTTCTGCTTCAACTTGTTCTTAACATGTAAGGCAGTCCTTACAAGACAGTCTTGTGGCTTCCATCTTTTCTGTCATGATTTACAGGATGGAGTACCTGTAAGAATCTCATTTACTCTGGTTGTCAATATGTCAGGGTTTTGCTGGAATTCAAATTATATTATTTTCATTCTGTCTTTGCAGGAAAACTTTTAGTCATCTTGTTTTTTTCTAGCCCAGCTTCTTTCTTCAGAGGCTGATTGATCATCCTTTCCCACCAGTCCCAACAAAATCGCCCTCATTGTACATACAAATTCCTGGAGAAGACCCTTTAAAATGTTATTGTGGGCCGTTTGCAGAAGTGGTACAGATCCTCTGTGACGGTTTGGGAGTTCCCCGCCCCCCCACACTTTGAAATGACCCAGACTAGACTCTCAGCCGGCTGGAAGTTAAGAGACGAAGCTATATTTACAGCTCAGCACAATATATAAGCAAATATATACACTATATACAGGAATATTTACAGAAATATACAAGTTTAAGGTAATACAGACACACAACACCCCTCCCAGAAGTCAGAGACCCCAGGAGGGGCTCCCAACCACTCTTCCACCTTCTCCCCACCCCCACACCCTACCCCAAGGTTTGGCTTACGCGCAAGGAGGATCGGCTGGGGAGGGTTAGAAGAAAAGTGGTTAGTGAAGGTATTCGACAGAGAGGAGAAGCCAGAGCTGCTAGCCCCAGCAAGCCAGCCACACTGAGCCTCATGACCCAGACTGCCAGCTCGAGAGACTCTTATCTTTTTGGTTTTTTTTTCTTATACCTAAACATCGCAGCAAGCCTCTGAGTGAAGTAGACATCACCACTGTTTCCCTTCACAGCCTACAGTGCAATTTTTCTCTATTAAAATATTCCAATTAGCTCAAACCAGCAAATCCTCTCAAGCAATTTCACATACTACACTGAACAATATCATACATGTGTATGATTTCTTTTTTCTTGGCCATCTTTTTCAGACCCTTCAGAAATCACCCACGAAAGATTCCTCACATACACTTTTATATCAAGTGGGCAGAGATGCCAAAGTAACAAGTTTCTACGTTCTTAGTATCATTTTTCAGTCAACAATCCAACATTTCCTTTGCACAGTGGCCTCATTGTCAAAATCTTTTAGTCTAAATTGATCCGTTTCCATTCATAAACATTTGTGCTACACAAAATATCCATTCACGTCAAAACCAGGAATGACACACAAAGATGAGAAGTACACCTTTACATGGTGTCTTTCAAAAAATATTTAAATTCTTACCTTAAAAAAGTATTTCTCATCCAATCCAAGATTTGACTTAACACTCAGACCTGTAAACACACTTTTAATGCCAAGCCCAGATGAACTCCAACACTGAACACTGCAGTGAAGGTGACAACACTGCTTTAAATGCTTGCACTTGTGACACTGACTTTCCTTTTGCCATCTAAACAGAAGAGGTTTCTACTTACACAATCATCTCTCATATGAGTAGCTACTACCTGCTCATACAAGTTGTTTCTCAGGTTTACGAGTAATGTCATAACATGCAAGAAACATATTAACAGAGTATGCTTCATTTACACACTAATGCTAATGTCTATGCTTTCTTTTCTGTCCCTAGTTCTATTATAAGTTGATTCCTGGAGTCAATTATTTAATTTATTCACATGAAACTATATATGTAAATTGCTTACAAAATCACTTGTTATTGTTGTAAGAGAGAAAAAGTAAATGCTTGTGAATGAAACATAGTTGTGAATATTCACTGGAGTTGGGGAATGGCTGTATTCTGAGGTTTTCCCTGCTTCTGCTGGCCTTGTACTTGGAATTCAAAACTGCTTGAAAGTAGACACCATCACATTATCTGTAATCATATCTGGCTTCACGGGCCAGCCCAGGTATCAGCATTACAAACAGCTGACAAATACTATGATAAAGGTTTCTTTTTGTTTAGATGAGTAGTATCACTTACAGACCTATTTTCTTACTGGACAATGACAGTTAAGGAAGATGATGCTGGGGGAGTTTCAGCTTTAGCCCTTGTTGTCTTGATAATTTAACTTCCTCATTAATAAACCGTAAAAGCATCTTCAAATGGAAGACCTGCAATAGCTTGAGAAAATTAGAAGATAGTACAAAAATAGGCAGGATAACAAAAGGTACATTATAATCTCAAGGCAAATCAGGTGGCCTTTGTTTTTGGACACTCAGGAAGAAAAGTATTCAAATATCAACATGTTCAGTATGACATAGGAATAAGCTAAGAAAAGAATGAGATAATTTGTATCTTCACAGTGTAGTTTACTTCTAGTATTTTGAGGGGTAAATTTGAAATAATTTTGATGACTGAAGGTGGAGTGACATTGCTGACATGACCAAATGCTATAGAGCTGTAGCAGCTATCTGTTCCATTTTCATTTAATTTTAATCTCATTTGCTTTTATTGCAGTTCTGTGCCATGCTGATACCCATCCCAACTATACTAGCATAAACTGTGCAACTGCCGTTTGCTCATTTGGTCTCTTCACAGCAGTACTGATGGCAGCCAAACTTTTAACTATGTTTTCACAATACTGCCTGCAATACCTTGTCATACTAGGTACCATCTTTTATTGAAACACTTCTTAGCATTAGCACATAAAACACAGAGAATGCAGAAATACCAAAGCATCTCTGACTTTTGGATCACAACTAGGAATCCTGAAACTTCAGCTCGAGCAATGGACACGGTGCTGCTGAGGAGCAGAGAATTAAAAGCTATATCCTTATTCAATGTATATTGACATTCACATCCTTTCCCAGAAATGTCTGACCACGGGAGAGAAAGTCTGAAGCACTGCAATGCAGAATAAGCAATTACTCCTGTGAACTGCAGGTCTAACGAAGCCTACCTGTTGCTTTGTTGTTGCAGCGGGGGGTTTGTGGGGTTTTTTTGTTTGTTGGTTTGGTTTGGTTTTATAGATCTGAATTTCTTGCTCTTTTTCTTTCATGGATTCCTTGGCCGACCTCTCATTGTACAACTTCTGTTAATAAAGAAGATCATTCAATGTTATTCAGCATTTCCATGATAAACTGGGTTACCATGTTTTGACCCAGTAACAAATTCTTTTCATAACAGAAATGGATCTCAAGTTTAAAAACACTCTCAGGCCTTCAACTGGCTAAGTCACATGTAGCTGTTTACACTGTTGTACGTGAGTGATCTGATGAACACCTTTTCCTTACAGAGCTTTTGTAGTCAAGTCTTCTGTGAGTCCTACTTATCTTGTGAAAGAAGCTTTGTCTAATACCTCAGGTAGAATTGTCGGGGGAAAAAAAAGCACCACTCTCTTTGTTCAAACTTACAAAATTCGATTTATAATCAATGCTACGATTTCTTCCTCCCNAATTTTAAATGTTAAATACTTCTATAATCTTCTCCAACAGCAGTTGAAGTGAATTAGAGTACTTGCAGTATAGGGGAAGCCCTACAAACAGAAATGACACTCTAATTTTTAAACATATCCTTTTCCTTCTGCTACTTATGTAATGGTAAACCTATCATTTAATGAACTTCTGAGACTTCTGTTCAGTTTTCTCTTTCTGGAATTTTTTTATTTTTTAATGTAGGAAACCCACTAAATGCCACCTCAAGGGAATTACAGTTACTTTCCTCCTCCCGTGCACAAAATGTGGGACTTTCCAGAATTCATCTTGCAAACAGACATAATTAAACATGGGGAAGTTATCACACAAAACAGAGGAACAAGGACAGATATTTCGATAAAACCAAGGCTCTGTGAGAGCTAAATCAGACATTTACTGAGATTCCATTGCCTTTAGCAGTGAAGGGTTCTGTTCTTAGGAAACAGAACATCAACTTAGGTGGCTGAAATAGTATCAAATATCATCAAATTAACCTCCAATATGACCCCACTGCTTCTCTGGTGCTACACTGGGCAAAACTCAGGCCCACATGCTGTAGAAAGTGTTGGCACAAACATAAGGGAGTTCAGGAAAAACAGTGGAGGATTTGTGATAAATCAGAGGCTTAACAGTTTTATACTAACCGCTCAAGATTTAACTTTAGACTAATTATTTTCATATGGTATAACTTAATGGCAATTCCTCTTAATACTGGATTAAAAAGTTTCAAACAAGCAAGTCATATGCAAAAGCACAGAAGGCCTGCAGTAATAATGCCAATTAAGCTACATAATCTCTTGAATCTGTAGCTCTAAGATATTCCCCTGAGTGTTAGGTGACACTTGAGCTAAATATTGAAATATGGGCTTCAGGCAAATAAACAAATAAATAGTTTTAGCAGAGCATGACTAAAATGCCTGCCATCGACTCCAGATAATCATAAATAAATGCCGTCATTTTTTTATCTAATGATCAATATATTTGCCAAAGGATGTTTGTGTTTTCCCCCACAGGCTAGGTGACGAGCTTGAGCAAGGATGTACAAGTTAGATTTGTTGTTTATTTTGACATTCTAGTGATACAACTTGCAGCTATACAGCACGCTCTATGCCTAATTGCCCCCGAGTTGTACTGCTTGCATCCTTGATAGGTTGGGGTATTTTTTGTATTTTGTTTTAATTTTGATTTTTTTTTTCTTTCCAAATAATCTTCCCCAAACCAAATCTGTCTTTGTGGTATGGCATTAACCAGTGGCACAGGTAATTTCCATGTCTTTCCTAAAAACCACTTGCTTCGAAAAAAGCAACCCGTTTAACGGCAGTAACAACTGCAAGGCTGGAGCCTGAATTTGTTGCTCATAGACGCNTGAATTTGTTGCTCATAGACGCAAACCAGCAGGACCTGTGCTGCCACCTGCTGCAGGTTTTGCTCGCAATTTAAAATTGAAGCGATTTTGTGACAAAAGTAATACTGCAGAATGCAGACGTCTAGCCTAATTCCTCTAGGAAAAATCCTCTGAAGGAGATAGACAATATGGAAAGAAGAAAAATGTTCCTTGAGACATGTGTGTGTGCACTGGTGTTTACTTGTGGTGTTTCCATGCAAAGTCAAACAGGTGGGTGCCTCAGCCTGAAAGGGTGCGCACACTTGCTCTGTGGCATTAGTTTATGTGCGTGCTATCCCCGTGTTTACAACCCAATATACTTCAGTCTCTGCAAAATAAATAGTCTCGAAATATCAGTGACTGGTGACATTTAAACTAGTTTACAAAGTATGCACATGAATGTGTAAGAACTATCTTTAACCCTACAGGTAAACGCAAAGTTTTGTCTAAGTGTCAGTCAAACTAAACTGCACTCATCTGCTTGACTGAGTGGTTTTCCCCAGTTCTTATTTTTGAAAGGAAAGGATATTTGTGGGTTTTCCTTATTCACGGAATCACTAAGTTGCTTCAGACAAGAAATTTTCACATCAGCTGTCTAAGGCCTCACAGCAGACTTCCTTCCTCTCATAGGTAAGAAGCCCATTATGAAAAAAAAATTGTCTGAACTTTTATACCCGTTTGCTACTGGAAAGCAAAGACTGAATTATCTAATGAGTAAAAGGAATTACATCACTTTGAAAAGCATTTTTAATTCATCATGAGAATTATTCTAGATAGGTGCAATATATTAAATACTGTCTTGGGCTAGAGGCAGATGGAAATTGCAGACAATAAA
>VWYK01020020.1:14209-26457 GCA_013399775.1 Semnornis frantzii | reverse complement strand
AGTAGGATAATATATTGCTATGTGATACAATAGATGCTACTGACTCAAATTCAAGTGTGTGTCTTTGATAGTATAATCTGGGATGGAGCTGAAACTGGTTAAGACCATTATGGTCAGTTTGGTCAAAGATTTTTTTTCAGTTTCTCAAATTAGTCCGGACATCCTTCTCTATCCGGCCAGACACAGTTCCATTCAGAGAAATCCACCTCCGGAAAGAGCTACCTCAAAGGGAATACAGCAGTGAGACGCTGGTCAACATGTGGTCTGCCACTGCCTATGTAATTGGACCTTTCTCTGTGGATGAGTGAGATGGAGAGATGATTTGCAGAGAACAAGTTAGACAGAAAGGTAGCTGAGCTGTGTCCTCCTGATGCTGCTTTCTTCTGTGTCAGCCATGGGGACAGACAGGTTTGGAGAGTGAATTCTGAGTATCACAGGGATCCATAAAAGGGATTCTTGAGGAAGGAGACAGAGCCTACCAAAGGAAGCCTCAAGGAGCAAGTCAGAGTTTTGAGGGACCGATATCTGCAAAGAAAAATCTCTTTTTGTGATGGCTGGGTTTTCAACAGCATGGAAAGCTAAAGTACCACATTACAGGACTGACAGAACTTTCAGCAGGTAAGCAACAATGTCAGAAGAGATAACCCAGCTTCTCACAGATTAAAAGGAGCCATAAAAGCCATCACAGGGCAGAGGAAGCCTGTCAAACATTTTCCCAAGGAGCAAGCATTTGTGCCAAGGCAGACTGCCAGCCTGGAGAGCCCTCACTAGGCTGCTGACCAAGTGAAGAAGAAATCATGAAGAACTGTAACAAAGGCAGTGGAAAGCAGCAGCTCTCACTGTTGAATATAGTTTTCTCCTTCTTTACTTTCCTAACCATTCCTTCTCTTTCTTTCCTCTCACTAGAGAGCAGATGATGCCTCTATTTTTAAGGAAACTGAAGCGAAATGTTTTTGTCCGTGACATCCTCGCATCTTTGGACTCTAAGCATTCCCTAAACACCTCAGCTCCATAGTTTGTTATTCTGTAAACAGGGATAGGGAGTGTGGCGGCGCATCTTTGGAAGTCTTTTGGGAAACAAAGAGAGACAATCTCTGATGAGAGGATCTTTAGAAACATCAACTCTAAATGATGGTAGTGCAGAGACCTACACATAGGAGCAGTTGTTTCTTTCCTTTGCTCTAAATTCAGCTTGGTTGCCTTTGGAGCCTTAAGTGTGACAGATTTCGTGTTCTCTACCTCTGTGGATGGAACCTGGGATGTCCAATTACTACAAAATCTGAAGTAATTGGTGGTCTTCCGAACTGGCAAACACTACCCTGTAATTTAGGATTTGTTCATTTTAGTATAATCGTGATTTATGTTTTGCAGTTTCAGACACATGAAACAAGCATACCGTGGTTGTTCCAAACCCCCAGTTGCTCTGTGGTTTTGATAGCACAAAAGACACGCAAGCCTGTACAGAATAGTTCACATACCTAGTATTCCCCACAGTGTTCTCAGCACGCTCCAGTGTTTTTAGGCAAAGTTGCCTTCACGGAACCCTCCCTCTCCCACTTCTCCACTGCTACTCCAAAAACTTGCTTCTGTGTGAACAATTTGCTTCTGCTCCCTGTAGCACTTTTTCTGCCTGCATCCTTGACACCTCTGGAAATAGTCAACGGCAACATTCGTAACTTCTATTTCCTCTTATCAATCAGACAGAGGGAGTCAGGGAGCTTCTGAACAAGGGAAGGTTTATAAAATTGAGCAGTTGGTAGACACCTCAAGAACTTAACTCATTTCTAAGGCAGGAATGACATCTAACTTGTTCCTGGCTGAACTTGATCTAATTTACCCTTAAGGATTAATGTTAGGTCTCCACAACAAACAGAGTTGAATGAGCATAAGTTTTGTCCATTCAATAAAGATGGTAGAAAGAAAGAAAAGGCCATTCAGGCTATAATCTAACATGAGTGCTTGTAAATGATAGCTGGTGTCAGGCAGAACCTATGATTTTTATGTATTCAGATCATATCATAGCAATATGAGAACTGTTGAGCAGAAGGGTTCCTCCAACTTATTATCCTGTTCTTGGGGTTTAAGAAGTGATTTGAGAAGTAAATGAAAATAGCTGGTAGTGATATCTTCTCATAGTACTCTCACGGCCTCCATATTTTACCTCAGTCATGGATTTCTCAACCTAGAGGCAGTATCCACACTGAATATCACTTTCGTGGACTTGCAGTTCTCTCCTGATCCCATGAAAGGAAATTCAAAGTTTCTCGTAAAGGTAGCCCTGTTGTTGAAGGACCATCTCCTTGATTTAATTTTGAACATATTACCCACTCGCCTCATCTGATGCCTCCTGGATTTTACACTTGAAGAGACAATGATCTTTAGTCACATTTCACAGGCTGCTCATGTCTTTGTCAATCTTTATCTTATCTTCCCTCAGCCATCTCTCTTCAAGGCTGAGGAGTCCCATCCCACATAGTCACTCTGTATGAAAGTTACTTCCTGTACTTTATCATCCTTCCCCAAACTTTTTCCTGTATGACAATTTACATTTTTAGAGGAAGTAGTCATCACTTCAACACTTAAGGTGCTTGGCTGCTTTTGAGTTCTGAGGTTTTTTTTTTGTTGTTGGTTGTTTGTTTTTTTAAATCTGTATAACCCCCAAATTTCTCACCCAGGTGGTCAGCTCGGAACCATTAGTTTATAGCTAAAATGACTTTTCCCCCCCCCACATGTACTGCTTTATGCTAATCTACATTCCATTTATGATTCTGTTTCAGTGTCCACTCATCCTGTTGCCTCAGATCCATCTGTTTCTCAGACTCACAGAATTTTCACTATTAAACGTATAATGGTCTCCTTTTACTGCAAGAACTGCTTGGTTATCTTTCAACCACTTTTATGCAATCCATGCAAAGATCTTCCTCTTATCCTGTAGCTGTTTACATGTTTATAAGGGTATTTGATGAGGACTTTTATTGAATGCATGGAAAAGTACAAACAAACGGATGCTGCCAACAAAAAAAATCTCCCATATCTACAGGCTTTTTATCATCTTACAGGAACCTGATGATTGGTAGAGCATGATTTCCCTTTACAAAGCTGCACTGAATTTCTTCCAATGTAGCATATTTATCCATCTTCTCTACCCTGCATTGTAATTTCTGCTAACTTTATCCAATTTACCAAGCTCTAATTCCCCCACTTTGTCCTGGAACATTTTCAAAAGGCTGGCATTATATTAGCTAATTTCAGGTTCTCAGTTCAAGCCTGTTTTAAATAAGAGACCATGCACTGTTATTATTTCAGCTAATTCATCCTTGAATCCCTTTTAGATCTCTTGGGTGAACATCATCTGGTTATAATATTGTCTTCCTATTAATTGTGTTTATTTGTTCCATACCTCTTCTACAGACACTTCAGCTTGAAATAGATCCTCTGATGATCCCCGTAAGGAAGTATTCTGCTGCAGGAACCTCTTCAATTTCCTTACAGTAAACACAGGAGCAATTAAATAAGAAAAAAAAAAATCTATTTTTTCCTGTTACAGCCATTTCTTCCATGAGGACTCCTTTTGCACTCTTGTTACATTTTGGCCCTACTGTTCCTCAAGCCATTCCATTTGCCTCCAATTCAAATGAAGCATATAGTTACAAAGACTATATGTACAAAGTTACATATAGTCACTTCCCAGATTACTTCAGACTCATATTTTGATGTAAGTAGAAATAGTCACCCTCTCTGATCTAAATATGACTGGGGACATCCTGTTCTGCAGAAAGATCTTCTGTAGGACAACAGTTATTTTTCTGCTCAGCCACTGTTTGTATATATGCTGTGTGTAAACTAAGAGGGTCTGAGACATAGGCTCAGACATATATTATGATAGAAAATATAAGCTTAGATTGTGCACTTTGAAGTAGAGTCCTTCCTACTGATCCTATTAGTCCTACGCTTACTTTGAACTCTGTAAGTGCTCAAGCCCTTTAAATAATAGGATTAAAGCAATCTTTTAGTTGCCAATGTGAATTTTGTGTCTAACACTTCACATCGCAGAGCTGAAGAAAACATACCATCCATTGTCAGCCTGATAGACACATGGATTCTGTTTGTCACCACCAAGTTTATATTCACACAGCTAACGGAGTTGCTATCCTAACGTGAATAAAATTTGAATTCTGTGAATAAAACTAAATAAAGGCTTGTAATGATGGCTTGTCACAAAGATAATGTATCTCATGCTGGAATATTAGAAATTGTTTTTAATCATTAGAGATCAGTTAGAAATCAAATGATGTAGCAGTACTAGTCCTTCCATTTATCCCTAAAGGCTAATCATTAAAGTCTAGCAAGTCCTTGCTAGGTTGCTACAGTACAACACAGAGTGCCTTACAAGGCAATACTACCTGCCTGGCTGGCTGCTGCCCAAAGAGCACCTAGTCCACTTTGTAGCTGTCTCTTCCTTATGTCTTGCAGGATTTTCAGGAAGCCAGACTCCTCATGCGCAAGGAAGAGCTCCTATCTCTTGGATGTTTAGAAAATCCCAAGCACAAATCCAGGCTGGGTGGTGAGAGGCTGGAGAGCAGCCCTGAGGAAAAGGACCTTGGGGTCTTGGTTGATGAAAAGCTCAACATGATCCTGCAGTGTGTGGATGCAGCCCAGACAACAACTGAGTCTTGGGCTGCATCAAGAGCAGTGTGGCCAGCAGGGCAAGGGAGGGGATTCTGCCCCTTTACTCTGCTCTTGTCAGACCCCATCTGGAGTCCTGTGTGCAGTTCTGGAGCCCCCAGCACAGGAAGGACATGGAAGTGTTGGAGCGGGTCCCGAGGAGTGCCACGAAGATGATCAGAGGGCTGGAGCAGCTTTCCTACGAGGACAGGCTGAGAGAGTTGGGGCTCTTCAGCCTGGAGAAGAGAAGGCTTCCAGGAGATCTTATAGCAGCCTTCCAGCATCTGAAGGGGGCCTACAGGAAGGCTGGGGAGGGATTATTTACAAGGTCTTGCAATGACAGGACAAGGGGTAATGGGTTTAAACTGGAAGAGAGGAGATTTAGACTGGATGTCAGGAGGAAGTGCTTTACAGTGAGGGTGGTGAGACACTGGCACAGGTTGCCCAGGGAGGTTGTGGCTGCTCCCTCCCTGGAGGTGTTCAAGGCCAGGTTGGCCAAGGCCTTGAGTAATCTGTAGTAGTGAGAGGTGTCCCTGCATATGGCAGGGGGTTGGAATTAGATGATCCTTGAGGCCCCTTCCAACCTTACCATTCCATGGTTCTACGATTCTAAAAAAAAACATATGAGGAAGAGGCTGGCTTGTCTGGCAGCAGACACAGCACTTTTGAGCAGCAGAAACTTCACTTGCAGAAGAGAGCAGAGGAGGAGTTGGGAGGAAGGCTGGCTGTTTTTCTTGGGTGCCTACAGCTTCTCTACATCCATGCTCATGCTGCTTCTTCTGTCAGCTTTGTACATGAGCATGCTTCAGACGAAGTTGTTTGCTATTTGCTTTAGTAAGGTGCATATCCACCTGATATTTGCATTTGTAAGCACAGGAAGAGAAAAAGGCAGAAAGAGTACGTGACTGTTGGCATCTGGGCACAAACACAGGCCTTTCTTGGGAAGATTCTTCTCCCAAGTGGCTAGCACAGCTGCCTGCGTAACCAGACTCTGTCCTGTTCCAGGAACCATGGGCTGGCCATGCCCGTGCCCTTCCTATGCTAGGTATCTGTTGATTCAGCCACTCTGATTCAGCAACTGAATCAGAATCCTACTTCTGAAAGCAGGAAACTGGAAGGACTGGCAGACTGTATTAGGAAGCAATAACTAGAGCAAAGGGAAGGCCATGCATGGACTCAAATGATCCCCAAATATGTAAGCTGGGTTCTTCTGCTCATGGTGGTGGGAGAGGGTCAGATGTCCACTCCACCTCACCCCTGTGTGTATAATTTGCACAGTGAGGGCTGCTGAGAAGAAAAGGGTGGACAAACAAACTGCCCACATGTACTGAAACTTCCTTGCAACCTCCTTGTGACAGTGATGGGAAGATCTTCTCAGGGTTGCCACATCACCCATTTCTCCTGTGTCTATACCAGTAGCGTGTGTTGATCCAAACAGAGCCAGGATGGTCCACACTATTTAACTGTAAGTGCAACCCCTGGTCTGGTTGAGCCCAAACTCCCTAGTGCCCTTCTAAGAGGTCTCTGGCGTGGTGCAGGGGCTGGAATGCCTGAAGGACTGCTCCTAACAGGGTAGTGGATGACTCCCTCTTGTTTTGCCTGTTAAGACAGTATAACTATGGACACTATCTGTGCTGCCCTAGTTGGCTTCAGAGTCAATATTTTGTTATGATCCATGATGTTTCTGAGATAAAACTAGCTAACAGAAGAACAGGACAGTAAATCAGATCTGCCTATTTACTGCAAAGATGCTCTCAGAAAACCTGTTCCTGAGATTTCTGTGGTTTGGTTGATATAGTCTGTCCTGTTATCTCATGTGGCATTTGTGCCACAGGGCCTAGAAAACACCTCTTTGGTCCACTCTAGTCCATCATTTGTGAATCTTTTGTTTCTTGTAGTTCTGTGTTTGCTTAGTCCTTTGCTTAGTCAGTGGAGCATGAATATAAGATCCTTGAAACAATTTTGCTGGTTGTTTTTCAAGTGGTTACTGGGGTGCCAACATCTGCAACCAGTCTTCCTCATTTCTGTCTGTCTAAAGATCACTTTAAGCAGAACAACAAGTCTTTTTACTGTGTACATCATATATTATCTTTGTGTAAGCAAGTCCATACAATTATACCCTCTGCTTAGCCACCCGTATTCCACATCAACGACTAAGTGCATCATGAGACACTAATTGCACTAATAAGTCTAGATCTTCCTTTGGTCGTGAATCTGCAAGGTATTGAACTGCAAGACTTAAGTAAGATGACACTAGAAATAACACCACAGATTTATTTAAGGTTGTGGTCTACAGAGAAATGTGAATATTATTACCATGAAGCTCAGAAAAGTTTCTGCAGCCAATCTTGGAGGCCTCGGAGTTAAACTCTTACTGAATTTAATGAGATGGAGGGTGAAACAATTTAAAAATGAATAATCAGTCCTAATAATAAGTTCTAATTGTCTTTTATAATAGGTTATATATAACGATTGAATATTTTCCTGTTGATTGCCTAACTAACAAGCTTACGTAAGCACCTTCCACTATTAGTAAAAGTTCTGTTCTTTTTCTTACTTTAAGCAATCAATCTAAAATAAGTGGCAATCAGTGTCCTAGCTGGCTGATTGTCATTGCTGCTACAGTCACACTAACGTTTTTCAGAAGCAGTTCAGTAAAAATTATTAGAAATAAAAGTCTAACTCACAATATCAGATCAAGAAAGTACCAATCTCATACAAAAGCTCTTATTTCTATTCAGATTTTCTACAAATAATTATTAACCTTTCCATTGCAATCTCCAGTTATTCACTGACCTTCAACTTTGCACACACACACAAAGATGCATTGGACAAACCTTTTCAGATACTGTTGGCTGAAAAGACTGTCACTGTTACTAACAGATAATAGGCAATAGGTTTGTATGCTTTTCTCCCTGAAGATAAGACTGGACGATCTGGAAAACCATCACCGTTCAATCTTTGCTCCTAAATTTCTACCCTCTTTCATAAAAGTTCAACCCTGAATAAACTCTTTCACACCCTTTTGCTTGAGAGGCAAAGTAATTTCTGTAGTCTATTGCCCTCTGCTACAGTTCCATCAAACAAGGACAAATTCTTAACAAATATTTCCACTTCCTGCATGGGTTCTTGTTTCCATCAGAAGCACTTCCCACTCATGTGACATGCTCCTTCTGTGCTCTGGGTCTCACTTTGCAGCTGGAAGCACATTTTCAAGAGTTCCTACAACACCAGGATAGCCTTGGTCACCTCATAAATCTCCAGAGACTGACCCAGAAGACATCGATGTACAAGAAAATCAATATAAGAAGGAAAAAGATGAGAAGTAAGCACAACTCAGTTCTTATTAAGTTAATAAGGAGTCTACATTGTTAAAGCACTCTGACTCATAGAAGTAGAAAAGAGAGTTTTCAGGTCAAGGACCTGTGGTAAGAACGTCTCTTCCTTAAGGCACCAACAAAATGCTTTCTGTAATCTTTGCAAATAACCTATAGTTTCATCATCCCATCTCATTTTAACTGGCCAAGTGTTAGCTAACCCAAACAAGCCATCTATGATCCCACTATAGTGTATGGAGAAAGACTGAGGATGAAGTTAACTGCCCTATAGATATGCTTTTCTTTCCACATTTTCTCCTGGCTTTTTGAGTTCAACTACTTCTTGGTGGCATGTGTTAGAGGTAGCCAAAAAATCAACATGCATCAAAAACATTTTGAGTTTCATGAAGCTGACGGATTCCTTTAAAATCTGTACATTATTGCTTCTTCCATGTTTGGGTCAGAGTGAGATGAGCAAAACCAAGCAGAATTGCTCCAACTACTTTCAGAAAAACTAGGACTTTATGTAATATGACCTATGCTTCTCAAGGCTAATCAGAGTTAGATGATGAACATTCTTGAAATGGCCCTGAGATTTATGAGCACGAAACTGTAATCACTGTGATATAAAGCCAAAGATAAAATACTGCATCCAGTAATAATGAATCTCACTGGAAAACAACTGTGTCAGAGTGCCTCTGCTCTGGTTAGAAAATACAGCTACAAAAAAAAGGAGGATTGTTAAGGAAAAATGTGAAAACACCTTTTAGTGGTGCAAATCTACACAAGTTTGCACTACTAAAATCAGAAGGAAAACGAGATCTGACCTTTGCTAAAAATCAGAGGATGTTTCTGAAAAAACTTCTATTGATTTCTGTGAGGATTTTGCCTCCAGGTCAGTATTCCCATTCCCTTCCTTCTCTGATTTTCTTCTTTGTAAAATGGCCTCTTACATTTTCTGTATTAAAGAAGTGTTTGAATGAGCCTCCCCTCTCTCAGCCTCTTCCCAGCTGCAATCAAAGGTCTGCCTTGTTCTGATGGCTTGCTGTTTGGAAGGGGAAAAGTTGTTTATCTGCTAATCATAAATTCAGATGCTAGGTNAACACTAACTGCCCACCCAGAACAATTTTGTTATTCTTATTGCGTTAGCCTGAGGTTTGGATGACAGACAATTTGAGGACATGAGAAAGTTTCTAGTATGGGAGAAATGAGGCTAATAAAAAAAAAAATTAGTTAGTTTTGTACATGATTTCTTTATTGCACAATTTACTGTGGAGGCATTTCAGTTTAGCTACAATACCAAGGTCTTGTTAAAAAACAAGACCAAGTAGAGCAGTGAGTCTGGCTTAGGCAGCTGCATTAAGAGTCAGCATTGCACTCTCTATTGGGATTTGCTGCCTTCAAGCTTCAACCATCTTACAGAACCCATCTCTCATCAGTGCTGGCAAGCAGAAGATTGGCATTCTGGTTCAGATTGGAACAGAGCAGACCATAGTCTAGTGGTGAAGCTGTTACTGCAGAGCAGGGAGATGTGCAGAGGTGCCAGCTGTGGTGTCTGAAGAAATTAAACCTTTCAAGGCATTAATGTGGGGACAGTAAGCCTTGAGATAAGATAGGCAAGTGTCTAGATTAGTCAGTACTTCACATTCCTTTTTTTCCTTCCACTTAATTTATGTTGTTCTTCACATGAAAGGTGGAACAAGCTTGTTCCTAAGCGTGTTGTCTTGGCACTATCTGTGCTGGTGGCCACAGCCCTGACTACTGTAAGCCTGGAGAGCTCAGATAGACAAGATCTGTTAACTGAGGACATTCCACTGTGGCAGTGGGTCCCCATCTGAGTCTGAACACTTGGGCACACACTCACGGGCTATCTTTGTACTCATAAATTGAGCAGGACTTCAGGATTCTCCCAGGCATTGAAACTTAGTTGACTAGATGTCGTCCAGGGCTCTCCCACCTAGCATGGCCTGTGAGCGAATCCTGTCCCTACTACATATTTTGGATGTGGCCACTTGGTTTCAGAGGCCAGAAACGTGTAGTGGCCTGCATATGCTACCAGGGCCACATATCCTATGGTAGCATTGTCAGATATATTGCATGCAGTGACATGACAGAGCCAGAGAGCCAGCCCTGTGACAAGACCCAGCTTCTCCATGCCCAGCATCCTGATCAGCACCTGATGTAAACACCCACCTCAGCTAAAGTCAATAGATCTCTAGCAGTTTTGGATCAGCTGAGGACCTACCCTTTTGTCTTTGTCATCCTCATTTTAGGGACTGAGCCCCATCTCAAACACTTTGAAGAGGGCTGACCTTTCCTATGAGCCTTGGCTTTGGGGTGGTCTAAGTAGCTCTGCTCCCCAGAAATGCCAGGGACCTATAATACTGTCAAAGGCTGTTGGTCAGCATTTTGAGAAAAGCCTTCTTTCATTTAATTTCCAAAATAAAGTTATAATAAACAAACTGGTGGAAAATGTGACCATTCTTTAATTCTTGGGCTAAAAGTAAATTACTGTTTCTTACCTCTGTGTCATAGTTTGTGGTCCTCAGATTAAAAAGGCTTTTGTTACAAGAATGTTTATATTAAAAATGCATATGTAAATGCATTTAAAAAAAATGTGCACACATGCACAAACAATCATATTTTTCCAGACAGCTTTTTTTATTGGCTTCATTAGAAAATTAATGCTTGTATAAGATGAGCTTTAAGTAAATTAAGGTAACAACAGTCTGATAATTGGCATTTTACAGTTATTGCTAATGCAATTTTGCAAACTAGTTATGATGAATTCATACTTTGACACCCAGTTGTTTCAGTGATTTGTTTTCTTTTCCCTTTTCACTCAGCTACTGTAATCCATAAGGAGCACGAAATCAGTGAACATTGCCTGTAATGTGCCTTTCCTTCTTTNATTCAAACTAGTAAAGTGTCTATAGTTAGATACAGTTCTGTTCCTTGAGAACATGAAAACATGACAGCATATTATTAGGGCAGAAAGTAAAGAGCAGCTGTTAATGAGCACCTGGTTCCTGACAGCAGACTGGAAATACAAAGAGAGACCTCTGTGTGTGTGCTGGCAGCAAGAAAGGAACAAACATCTTAAAATCCACTCTTCCCCTATGAAACAAGCCCTTCCCTCACGATGTCTGCATAGAGCCCCGAGAAAGCATTGCAAAGGGAAGGTAAAAAGGAGAGAAGGACCCAAAGTACAGCGAAAACCAAAACAAGGCACTGTCTTACCTTGCTGCAGCACGGTGCTGCCTCTGCTTGTGAGACTGCAAACAAGAGAGGATGGGGACAGACTTGCTGCTTTATTGGATTGCTCAAACTATGTGTTCAGTAATTAGACAGTTAGGCATTCGTGCTTCAGGCGAGCTATAAATATAATATCTCCAAAGTACAAGCCATCAGCAGGTGATAAGGACTGCAGCATCTCTGTGCTACCAGCCTTTTAAGGCATCACAACTAGAGTGGCATGAGGCTCCCAATAGAAAGGGCTGCTGCACTTCTGAGCAGCACCAGCCTTTTGCTTTGCTCCATTTGTGAGGGCCTGATCTTAAAATACACTCACCTGCTGTAGGGAGGTCTGGAGAGGGATCCCAAGGAGCCAGTGATATTTCAGGTCTTGATATTTTGGCCAGCTATGAGCAACTCTGATTTCTCAATCAGATTATCTGTCAGGGCTCTGGAATTGACAGAAACACCCTTGGAAATGTTGGTTGCTTTGTGGATGTAACCAACTCATCTTCATCTGCCTTTCTGTTCAACCAAGATTTGGAGCCTTTCTACAGGGAAGTCTGTGTCTTTTGTTCTGCCTTGTTTTACCCCTGCACTACCTTGTGGAGAATGAGATGGTGCCAGTGCTACTATTTCACAGCAAAAAAAAGACAGAGACTTTAAAAAACAGCCTCAGGTTATGAAATAAATCCACAAAGGCAGCAGAGATGCAGCTCAGGAGCAAGCCTTTGTGCTTGGGGCTTTCTATCCACAGCAAAGCAAATGTGGTGTTGGGTGAAGGGGACACTTGTACATGGAAGGAGCAAGAGATTGTGGAAAAAACCTCTTTCAGCAGCTCCCATGGGCAGTGTCTCACTTCCAGAAGAAAATCTGCCTGAGCAGGGCTCATTGCAGAGGTGGAGTCACAAGCAATGTACTTCCTTGACAGTGCTGGGGCCAGCCCTGATGTCAGTATACTACAGTGGAGAAAGTTGCAGCGGGGACATGATCCTTGATAAGAAGTTGAACCGTTTCAAGTTTTTGTGATTT
>VWYK01020020.1:0-13959 GCA_013399775.1 Semnornis frantzii | reverse complement strand
AGGAATATTTGCTGATTTTCTTTGCTGGATTTATTTATTACTTCCATTGTCCTGAAGAACACCCATTCCATTCATCTCCCACTTCTTTCTCTCAGTGCTGGTTGAATAGTAGTCTTCAGGATGTAGTTTTACCTCCCATCTTGTCCCTGAGCAGTTCATTTGGCTAGTAAGCATGGGTCAAGCCATGGAGACTGGATGCTAACAAACAATGTGTCAGGCTTTCTGACATGACAAACAGATTTATGGTTTGACATGGAGCCCAGTCAGGTTTATGGTTTTATCTCCAAACTAGTGAGAAGCTGGCACCTGAAGGGTTCATGCTAACACAGAAAAGCTTATAGCAGCACGTCCTTGGCTTTTGCCAAGCAATTTGATTTGACAGGCTGAGCCAAGTCTCTTGGAACAAACTATTTTTGCACATCTCCTTTTGTCTATGCAGAAATGCCCAGCATCCAAGCACTGTGGATGAGACTTACGTTAAGGAGATAAGTATCCCACAGATTCGTGATGAAAATATTGTTCATGGTAGAGCTCATGTCCTTTTGCCACATGTTCCTCTAGCTACCATGTAAACACTCCTTTCTTATTTCCCAGAACAATAAACAGTTATGAAAAGCTGTATAAGCAGCAAAAATGTCATAGTTAGGACTAATGTTTGGACAGGTCTGGAAAACCTCAGCCTTTCCAGGTTAGCCAATTTTTTAATTCGCATGATTCAAAATTCTGGGCGATGTTGTAGGAACTACGTGGATAAAAGATGGTTGTCCCCAGTCTCTGTCCAGGATGTTCTAGGTGCTTATGATGTGTTTAATCCCCAGGTGTCAAGCTTATTACAGAGCACATCTGCATCTAGTGTAAACACTGAGTAACACAGGATGCACTTAGAGTAAATGTGACCCCTCCAGCACACTTCATCTCAGTATTTAAGAAGGTAGATTACAGATCTGTTACTGCAAACCTTATTCTTTTCTCCCTGAAAAAAAGCAAATGCCCTGTAAAGCTGGTTGTCTCCTCACTGTCCTTCTAATTAAGCTGTCTCAGTTTTGTTTTGGTTATCACCTTACTCTTTAATGAGGCTCAGGAGGGAAAGGAGGACTTTTTGAGAAAGAATGTCATCAGAAGGCTAAAGTGTTGGCAACAAGTTGGGCCTGATCTTGTATGCCCTGCAGCAGGTAACACCTTGTGCTCAGGGATTCAGCACTTAGGAGACACAGAAGGGTGCAGACTAATGATGGAGGAGAGGGGTTTCTGTGGGTATTGTCAAGGAGCTGAAATATCTCCAGGGTTCTCAGCTTTATAGAAGCATTGGAATTCAGCCCTTTAAAAAGAGGGATGAGGGCTGAAGTGCTGTGTCACAAAGCAGCAGTGGCATGACAAGCTCCTTTGCCATGAGTCTGCAGCACTGGAGCACGGCTCCTAGGACTAAGACATTGGCAGGAAGCAAAACAAAAAAAATTAAGCCAGTTCACAGAATAGTTTGGGCTGGAAGGGACCTTAAAGATCATCTAGTTCAAATCCCCCTGCCATAGGCAGGGACACCTTCCACTAGACCAGGTCTTGAATGCCTCTTGCAACCTGGCCTTGAATACCTCCGAGGAGGGGGCATTCACAGCCTCCCTGGGCAGCCTGTTCCAGTGTCTCTACTCCAAGTCAATTCCAAGGCAATGAGAGGTGTGTATGCTAGAAGATCTGCTTTAGAATCATAGAATCATAGAATTATTTAGGTTGGAACATACCTTTAAGATCATTGATTCTAACTACGCTTTTGAAAAGCAGAGGAAATTTTGTAAGCTTTAAAGCGCAGCACCCTGTGGAAACCACACCACAGTCCTGTTACCTGATGGTTACATTGGAGCTAGAAGCTTTACAACTGATCCCTTGCAAACAGGATTCACCTCACCATTGTCTGCAAGTTGCAGAAGATGCCAGAGCATGGGCATCCAAGAAGGATCTAAATCTTCAGGCTATCTTTAACGAACAAAATCTCACAGTCTCGCACCATTACTGCCTTTTCTAAAGGGAGAGCTCTACTGACAGATATTCATGGGAATCTGAGCTTGTTGTCCTGACATTTGTGTTCATGGTAGCTAGCAGAGGGATTAAAACCATGTTATGATGTTGGTGAGCCTTTAATCTAATTTGGGGGATTTGGAGGTAAATTCTGTGCATATGTCACTGACTGCCAGAGGGGAAGAGGGAACCTGTGGAGACTCTGCTGGTAAGAGGGAACCTGTGGAGACTCTGCTGGTAGACAATATTTTCCAAACACTGTACGCTCAGGCTCTTGCAGTGAGGAAGATGGAATTGGCATTTGCCACTATGAACTGGGGCTTCAGCTGTGCTAGCAACCCATCAGCCTGCCTGATCCTTCTTTTTCTTCACAGCAACAGGTCACACCAGTACTCCTCTTCCAAATGAGATATTTTCACATAAACCCCCAAACCCAGCTGCCCCACACCTGGAGGAAGAGCATGAACAAGGTTGACCCCCATGCATACCAAAAGACACAGTTTTAAAACCCAAGAGGCACACAGGACATCAGGAACGTTGCACATCTTGAAGTCTTTTCATACTTGTGAAAATGCTTGCTTCAGGTAGAATTTGGGCTCCAGCAACAGTGGCTTCAAGGAAACCAATGATCTCTAGGCACTCAGGCATGGAGGACTCCAACCCCAGCTGGTTCCTGGTGGATGTCTATCCTCACTACCATCATTATGGCTGGGCTCTGGAGCACAGATGAGATGGAGGTGCCTTCATACAGAGCAGTGAAACGTGTGATTGTAAAGGGTTAACCCTCCTGGTGAAGGTGAGTCTGAACCTGACTCCAGGTGTAGTGGTTAGCCCACTCCCACTTCCTGTCTAGCGCCCTATAAAAACACAGGAGTTTCTTATTTCTTGCTCTCTCTGCCTGCCTGATAGCACCACCCTTGTTCCTACTGTTCCTGTGGTTTTTTTAGCATGTGGCCACCCCATCACATGGTAGACAACCCCTTCCTGAATCTACCTCCATTCATTGCCATCAATTTGGTTGCATATATTTTTTGTATCGTTTCCCCTCCCCACGCCTCTTTGTAACTCCCCTACCTTAAATACCTTTTATTTATTGTTAATTTTTTTTTCCTTTTAACTTCCAAAATCGAACCAAGGCTATTCTTTGGGTGTATTTACCACTTTCCTCTCTACATCTAATTCCTTTCTTTCCAAAGGAGGGGAGAGGGGAAGGAATCCTATTATTGTATTGGTTCTGTTAGCTATTTTGAGTCTCTGGGAAGATTAAACTAGAACCAATACAGTGATTTCCAAGGGCCTTGTCCCTGCCTAACTTCTCCTCCTGCCCTGTGTTTTGAGACAAGAAAGATGTCATCACGGCAAAGCTATGTGCAAGCTTGAGGACAGGCTTAAGTGTTCAGAGCCCTGCGCCCTCTGTGTTTTACACCGTCACTGTCAGCAGCAGCTCACCTCACCTACTTTTTACCATCAAAAGCCGGTGTCTGGTGCAAGCCGGTTAGCTGCATGCTTTCTATGGTGAGTAGAGGTGCCTGTCTCCTGCTGCTGACTACAGGGGAAAGGAGATGACTCACACCAGACAGCTAACCTCTGGTGTCTGATGCTATGTGAAATACACTTCACTCAGCGTAAGACACCCTTGCCATCTGTAATGTGCCACAAAAATGCTTGATTTGGGCCAGAGGTAGGTTAGTCTACTTCATTGTTTTTGCCTTCAGCAATAGCCAGTTATCTCATGCTTGGGAATACATATTTTCCAGAACAATTTCTTGAATTCTTGCAGATTTTGGTTGGGGGAACTCTCCGAGACAGAAACAAAATACATTTAATGACATTGGATTTTTATTTGTTTTTCTTTGCTTTCTGAGAATTTCCTAGCTGTTTCTGAACCCAAATGCTGAAGATGATTGGTCTGTCTCATGCCCAGTCTCTGCACCATGCAGGCCCGGGGACTGGCAGAGGCTCAGAGCATAGGCAGGAGCTCTTCCTCCAGCACAAGCAATACTACATTTGGGTAAATGATGAAGACCAGTAGCAATTTGAAAATTTAGACACTCAGCTCTCTAAAATCTCTAAACCCAGACTTTGCATGGAAAACCCAGGGAGCTTTCCCCTTTTTTTTACTTTCCATCCCCTGTTCCATTGACATTGAAGGAGAAAAATCCACTCCCCAGTGTGCACTGATGCCTTTCTGTCCCCACATCTCAAGGTTCACTGTGCAAATCTAAGGACACAGCATTGAAAAATGGCCTCAGCAAAGACAGGACTAGATGGTGCCTGTTTAGCCAGAGTGAGCTCTGGATACATACTTAGAGTGCAAACAAGTTTGCAAATGCAGGAATCGTTTCTTCTTCACTTCTCTGTTTATCTGTCCAGCAAACATTACAGCTCACTAAAGGCCAATGCTCTTAGCAGCTCTTCTATTGCCTCCCCTCTGCCCTTTTCCACATTGGCTGAAATACTTGTTCACTCCATTGGAGCTGTTGGTTTTGGTTCATGTTAAGAATTATTCAGTCCAAAACTAAATCTATCCTCATAATCCACCGGACTAAATCCTCATAAAGCTAAGCAATCTTCATTTAGGAACAAGCTGAGATGTAACTGTTTGTGGGTTGCAGTGACAAAGGGATCCAAGTGATTGGCTGAGCTCAAAGTGGATGAAAGAAGCAATCCTAGTAATGCCAAATTTCAGTGGCCCTTTTGCATACTTACCTGCCCGTTCAAATTAGTGTCTTTACTGTACCTAGCTCTGCCAGTGAGTACACGTTCAAAAGAAACTTTCAGTACTCCTTTTATAAGGGAGGCATTTTCTCATGAGATAATCATTATCTGAGAGAAGCACAACTCTGCAACACCAGCAGCAAGAGTTGGGAAATGCAAGTACGAAGATTAAGCAAGAAAGAGCTTGGTTTGCTTTGCCAACCCCAAATATAAGGATGTTTATATGGATAAGGAACTTCAACCTGAGCAGTTTTGTTTTGGCACATATAAGATACTAAAGCAGACCTTCGTAATAGAATCTTTAGATTGCCTTAAGCATAGGTATAATCATCAGTCCACCCATAATTAGTAATAATAATTCCAGGTCTGGCATCAATTCATTGTGTGACCTTGAACATGACATATTCACATTATCAAACCTGGCAAGTGCATGCGAGTCTTACTGAAGGGCAGAGGAGCTAAGCGCCAAGTACTTTAAAAAAATATCAAATTAAGCTCCCTGGGGCTCAGGTTTCCCACTTACAGGGGAAACTGTGAGATTGTTGCTGAAAACAAAATCTCGAAAATGCACTGAGATCATAAAAACCCCCAGCCTCCAGCAGACTAAGATTTTCTCAGAGCTCCACAGCCTTTACAAGGATCCTTCTGACAGGACCACATTTTGTAGCAAAAAGCCTCATGACTGGCTGTGACAGCCCTGTCCCTACATCTTCTGCCACATGGTTCATTTCAAGTGAAAGGCACATGATCTCGAGCAGAAGTGTGCTGGCACCCCAAAATCATCCTGTCTGCATGAATTACATCACAATCCATAGTCTGTCTTAGGACATATTAAGTAGGATTTAATTTATAAAACTATTATGACATTATACTTCCTTCAAAGTCACTCCCTAAAGCAGTGCAAAAATAGCAACTAGGATAACACAGCTGTTAGTGGTGATAAATCTGAAATCTTGCACAAAATGTTTGAGCTTTATATTGCCTCTGCACACTGTGGATACAGCAGTGGCCCCACTTTTTGGCGCTGCCTTGTTCCAAGCCTGGTGGCTCAGGTTAGCCCACTGAGGACTGTTGTGTGGAGTTTGAAACAGGCCTAGCAATATTAAAAAGTAGTGTTTATAAAGAGCAGCTGTTGACATTGTGGTGTATATCCTTCCCCTGGAGACATAATCTGCTGCATAACTGGTAACTCAATCTTTGCTAGTGGTTTGTTGTGTTGCTGATAGAAGCGCAGCCCAGGGCTACCATGTGCTTTTTAAGGCATTTAGCACAATGAGAAAAATTTCACTGTAGAGCCTATATTAGCCTGGATGTATGTGCCTGACACCTGCTCTTTCCCCTTTCTCAGATCCTATACGTGACTACGAGCCTCAAATGTTTGTTTTCCCTCTTTGCTGAGTCACTGTTTTGCTTCTTTTTTCATTCATAACATAAAAAGTCTTCAGATGGTTACATTAATACTTTATTTGTCTCAGTAATGCCTTTTGTGAGAGCTCACAATAATTTTGCTAGTGGCCAAAAAAACCAACTGTGTATTAAAACTGAAACCCTAACTTTATGGCCAAGTTTGACAGAGAGAATGTGTCATTTACAAGGACAGCTCTCCACTACCTCAGTTAAACTAGAGGGCTGCTTCTGTCATCAGCAGAACTACTCAGAGTTTTCAAAAACAATGTTCAGTTCTGTGGCAAAGCATTAATTTGAACATCTTGGTTTTTTGTTGTTGAAGTGCTGAAACTCAAACTAAAGCAAGCTGAACAGAGAAGTTGCATGTCTTTCCTATATATCTCTCATTAGCTTGGACTAGGTAAATGTTTCCTTACACACTGACCAAAATACACACAGAGCTCTATGATTTCAGACTGTTGGGAAGAAATCCCCACAGTGCCTTTTTCATGTTTGAAAAAGTTATGCTTATCCATAATATGATGGAAGGATAGTGTGATTGGAGTCTTTAACATGCAAAATCTGCATTGTTTTTGCACACTGACTATGAATTTGCTGATTTTTTTCCAATTGCCACATGTATACTTCGTAAAACCATCACCCAACATAATACCAGACCACCTTATCATCACCATAATATTTTTTGGTGTTTCATTCCATATTCCGCCATGTCTTCTCTTCATGGCTGTTAGACCTGGCACTACACATCTCTGCCATGCTTCCTTTCTGCCCTAGGCACCTGCAGCATGGTCTGCTAACTATCCCTCGCTACTGAAGCAATGAAAGGCCGCAGGTTAATCCTCCTAAATTTCTGGCCACCATCTCCTTCCTCTCGAGAATTTATAGGTGTTTCCTCAAAACACCTGTGCTTTTCCCCTTTCACTTCATTCTCCACAACTCCCTGATTAACTTTATCTCCCTCTTCATTTGCAGCTCACAAATGTTCTTGTGTTATTCCTCATCCAGCAAGCCCTGCACAAGTGCGCATTTGGCATCTTTTTGTCAGGGCATGCCAAACCAAGATGAGAGCTGAAGCCATCTGTCTCAGCTGTTGTTTTACAGCTCCTCTGCAATGGTAGAGCATGATCCTGCCCCTCAAACAGGAGCATCACAGGAAGCAGTTCAAATCAATAAATCACCCAGACACTCAAGGTATGCCCAGCACCAGTGATAAGGGCAGCTGCTGAGTGTAACTCAAGCATCTCTTGGAAAATACTTCTGTAAATAAATCTGCTGTTTAATGTTTGGGCACAAGCATTGGAAAGCACTCTGCCAAGATGGAGAAGAGGGGTTTGCACTTCTCTGATCTCTGATTACACTAAACTTGGCTCCAGCTCAACAGACAGCAGTGTTTCTTGCTTCTTTCTATCTCTTAGGAAGAATGTGCTCCTATGAGAGAGTGCATAAAGAAAGCAGCATTTTTCTGAGACCCTGCATGAGCCACCGGCATCAATGATGGTTTGCAATCGAGCTCGGACCCAAGGAAGTTCAATAGTAGCCAAATATAAAGCAATGAAAAGAGAAAGACCTCCTGTCCTCGAATAGTCTAGAACAAAGGCAGATGGACAAGCAGAAAGAAATAGAAGTTGATATCTCTGCTTTGCATGCTCCAGTGCTTTTGGGCATTCATCTCTGTGTGTCATCACAAAAAATCTTAAAACAATGTCATAGCCTGGACATGAGGGCTCTCTGATCCTGCTTCGGTCCCAATCTAACCTTGTGTACATAAGAAGGGCTCTGGAGACAAGTTTGCCTTCTAGAGATCAGTTTTTTTAGAAAAACAAATGTTGAATTGTATAGAAATATAATGATTTCATTAACAAGATCAAACAGGTTGAGGAAAGCTACATCTTTTAAAAAGAGAAAAATCTGTGTGCTGCAGAAGAGATGTGCATTTCCATTTACCCTACAGCTGGGGCTCAAAACAGCACAGAGGGTGCCTGCTTCTCTGCAAAGCTGCAGGAGGTTTCCAGGATGGTTTGTGCAGAGCCAGAGAAGAGCATTGGTAGAAGCTCACCTAGGCATAAACACAGGGACTGCTTGTTGCAAATCATTGGCTAACACAGGTCCTGGATATGGGAGAGCAGATAGAAAATAAAACTGAGTTAAGAGAATATGGAGTGTTATAAATTACTTTTGGTTTTAATATTTTTCCCAANGATAGAAAATAAAACTGAGTTAAGAGAATATGGAGTGTTATAAATTACTTTTGGTTTTAATATTTTTCCCAAATCTCTCATCTAGTACAACCTTACCTTCAAAGGAAGAAAAGACCTTCATGGGCTATCACAGGGGCATTTTTCATGCCAAGTATATTTCTGTTGCTGTCAGCCTGAAATTATTTGCTTATCTATAGTTCTTGTCTACATCTAAGTACATGCATTGTCATGGTTTATACATTGAAATCTACCATGATTGTTAGCTTTTGGATATATATATATATATACATACACACATAAGAGCTGATGTTGAAAATGCATGAAGAACTGATGCAAAAAGGCTCAAATCATGCTGTTCCTTCACGAAGTTTTCCTTCATAGTCAGCATGCACTATTCACCAGGGCAAGTTTTTGTTTTTTTGTTTTTTTTTTTCCTGTCTGGGCAGAGGATTTCACGTGTCCAGCAGGTAGCAACCCTTCTCACATCAGGTGATGAGACAAATGGCAGAGGTCTAAGTGGGACCTGAAACATCTTAGGGGAGAAGTGAGATATGGAAGGACATACATATGTCTGAATAAACACCCCTTCAATGAAATTAATGGACCAGGTCTTTGATTAAAGACTAGTTTCCAGCTGAAAAATATGTAAACATGCTGAGTGCATTTTAACAGGATAAAACAGAGAACAGAGAATAAGCTGTCTGCAGCTGTAAGTTTTCTTTTATTTTTGCACAGCTGTCTCTAAATAAGGAGATTGTACTGCTGATCTTTGGATTCCTGAATAAATTCATTCCTTACTTTATCTTCAAGCCTGTCTAGTGGTTGGAGTGATTTAAGGATAACTGGCCAACCACCATCATTCCGTTACCAAAGAGGAGAAGATTCAATAATGGAGGCTGTTGGACTCTTCTAGAAGAGATACAGAGGTAACCAGTTGTTTCTCCCTGAGTTGCATGGGAGACTTTGAAAGTTGATAATGACACTTGAAAAGAAAGTCTTCCTGGGACACAGTCTGTCTTTGGAAAGCTAGGAAAGTGCCTCAACATGGAGTCTCCAGAAAGTTCGTAGTGCTAGCGATGGCTGAGTCTGGTGAGTGCTGGGATGTAGGTGAGACTGCTGCAGCACCATGTTCATGGATCCAGCTTGTAGAGAGGCTGATCATGTATTCCCAATAGCCAAGCACACATATGCACACAAAATGTAGTCAGTCATATGTATCAGCACAAAGAGGAGACAGTGCCTTTACTGGCACAGTCAGCACTCACACAAGGATGAACATCATGGACAGTCATCCCAGTCCTGTTCCTCCTTTATGGGAGATCAGGACTGAAGTTCACTGCTGGGATGTACACAAAATATATGGATTGCTTCAGGAGCTGGTCATAGACACTCTATATTCTAGCTGGCACCTAGCTCCTGTACTTCTCCATATATGGGAGACACAAATATTTGTGGTTTAGTACTATCTAATTCTACTAGTCTGGTCAGAATCTTGGTAGCAGTCACACAAAATATCTCAGGACAGAGAGGGCACCCTCACAGAAGCCAGTTAAAAATAAGATTAAGTGAGAACACAGTTTAGATGATGATGATGATGAAGTACAGGATTCAGTCAAGCAATTGTCCATATAACTGATTCCTTTTACCTCCTTTTCCCATCTATTTCCTCATGGTTTTTATTCACCCAGTTCATCCTGACTATTTAATGTTTACGTCTTGTCCTTGTAAACATTACTTACTGAGGCTCACACATTTCCACAGTTACCTGAAAACTTCCTTTAAGAAAACTTACACAATTCTCAGATTTTCCTTCCTGTGCATACAATGACAAATCCTGCACCCAAGTAGTATCTCCTTTTCCTATGCATGGCTGTCTGACCCATTTAGTTGTTCCATCATGGGGTGCTTCACACTGATAATGGTCTAATTCTTTTCTTTTGATGGTAATATAGAGCTACCTCTAAATTGTTTCAATCTGTCATTGGTTCTTGCTGGTTTTACTGCTTGTGATTGACATAGAAATTGTTGTGTTGTGTTGACATAGAATCTAACACTGCTCTTTGAGTGGCTAGTAAAAGTGAAGGGCAAGTGGAGCTTTCTGGAGGGAGCTGTGCTGTCTTGGCATGCCTGGCTGCACAGAAGATGTCTAAACCACATAGATACTTTATCACAGAGGAACAGCTGGACCCAACTCTCATTGCATGCACAAGGCAAAGTATCCACAAGTGAGGTTAATGGCTTCCATCTTGGAATGTCCAACTTGAAACTTGTGGAAGGAACATGATTTCCAAAGGATTCAGATACTAACGATATTCACTTCTCTGAAAGCTTTGTCTTCACAGAGAATGGTCTATTCCCTACTCTGAAAGCACAAAAGCACAAGCACCCCATTTATCCTCAGCATTTCTGCCTCAGATACTGCTGGAACTGAAATGTGCCCCCCAGTTGCTATAATGTAATTAAACTATTGGTTTGAAATGTATGAGTTTTGTATTGAGACTGTGTGGAAAATATGAGCACAAATAATTGTGTTAGTTAGGAATAATGAGACAGCTTGCAGTGCAATAGTGAGGGCAGTGTCCAATGCTATCCAAGCTGATGGATCCTGAGACTGGGGCTCTAGGCTGATCCTGTTGTAGACTACTGAAGAACTCAAGCTGTAAATGTTTATTTTAAACTGAACATCCAAGAGCACATTTCAGGTCATTTGTTATTTCCTAGTGTGTTTGTGCGCATTCTCTTAATACCCACTATTGATATTAGCCTGGTCAGCACTTGATACTACTTAAACAAGGCCATTTGCAAAAGAGAGAGTGCAAGAGCTATACTTATTGTTCACAACATCTAGATCATGGAGATGCTTAGAAATTGACCACAGCTAAGGAGTCTTTGTCCCCTTTTATTTTTACTCTTTTTATTTTACTAACACTATGTTTCATGGCACATCACTCAGACTGAAGAACTCCTGTGAGGAAGAGGAGAGTTGCAAGGGAGCATTGTGGCAACTGCACAGCTTTCTCCCTTTCTGAAATAGCCCCTAAGTTTATCAGTCCTCTCTATCCTGGGTCAGGGGACTACACTTCAGGGCTTTGCATTTCACTTTAGCAACAGAGAAACCTGTGACGTGACTGTAGCAATCAATAACTTTCTTCTCTATCCTCCCAGCTACTTCAGCTCTACTGAGGAGTATCCCCATCCTTAGGCCTTCCTGGCAACTCCTGCCTGGGCAGGTCTAGTATCTGGAGGGACATAGTTGAAGCCGGGAATAAAGCAGAGTCATTACACTTGTTTATTCCTTACCTCACATACTTAGAATAAAAGACCATAATGCTTAATGGTTTTATTGACACATATTGAAAAGAGCCTCTGACAAGAGATTGGGAAGTTATGGCAGTTAATTAGCAGAAAAGACATTAAAAGGCATTTTGTCTTACAAGTAGTAAGGTGTGAAAACTGCTTTTGCATGTAAAGCTGATGATCGGTTGCATAATTTCAGTTCCAAGACCAGGTCATAAAGCAAAGCTGCTTAAAGTAATAATGGAAAAGTAAAAATCTTGATGTTCCAGCTGTTCTGAAGATGGTATTTTTAGGGTGTATGTGCCTTTTAAATGTGTCTTTGTGCTCTTAAACCAAAAAGGATGTGAAAGGAAACAAATGTGTGTGAAAGGAAACAAATGTAAGACTTTTGCTTCACATCAGCAGTTGGCTGATAGGACTTTCACAGCAGGATCCTGCTCTCTGGGCTCTCAAAAATGGAAAAGCAAAGCTTAGTTCAGTCAGAACACGAACCAGAGCACTAAGACTGAATTTGGCCCAGGCTCAAGCTAAACGGAAACATGGCTCACAGTAGCCCAATCAAACTTCTAACTTTCCTGGAGGTTGTTCATGAGCCTCTGAGATAGTCACAAGGACTACAATGGATTTGAGAACTCTGCTGCCAAATCTATGGGCTCAGGGGTTACTCTCTTACCTGCTGCCACTGCACCAGCTCCTAGTCACCTTCTTTCCCTCATGGCAGCCTTTTCTTGGCATGGTTCTGGGGAGAGGACATTTAAGCATGACTCCACAACCTGATCATGCCTCAGTGTTCTCCACTTTATCTGGCCCTTTGGGAGATCCATCCGCCAGCCAGATTGGGGGATTTCTCTGCAGGAGCTACTGCTGCTCCATTTCAGCTTCCTGCCAAGCCCCACAGCCAAAGGCCCTGCTGGTTGTTCTCCTTAGAAATCACAAGAAGAAATATGTAACATTAAAAATAATCCAGATGTTAGATTCTATGGGCTACTATGGGGAAGAACAATCCAAACAAACAACAAAGAACCCAGCAAAACTCAAACTCTTTCAATATATGCCCTGTCTGAACTATTTTCCTGGATCTTTCTGGGAAAAAAAAAAATCAGTTTATCTTTACCCCCTTCAGGCAGACTCCCCTGCAGTCAATGGAAAATTTCCAAAGTCTCTGAATCAAGCCTTGAATGTAAGGTGATAAAAAGTGTGAACATCCTGCCTTACACTCAGGGTGAAAACTCACACATCCTACAAGCATTGAATGTTAGAGCTCTGTAAGTAGTCCTCTTCTTTTCCTTGTTTCTCCATCAAATGAACAGGTCTCTCTGATGATATAGTTCAAACTCTTCTCAAAAAGGAGAAGGAGTCTGGCTGCTCACTAACAATGAAGTTAAACATCACAGTTGTGATCCTTCTCATGGTTCTTGATAACATAATTTCACACGGAGCTCTGTGGGAATGACTCTGTAATTGCATGACACTTTACCTGGTAATACCATAAGTCTCTGGATAATTCACCATCTACTTTGGGTCCAGCTGGAGAACTCTACATAATTTCTGTGATTAGTCACCAAACCATCCATTTGGCCTAGGCCATTTCTGTTTTAACTCTATCAGCCTTCAAATTTTATTCTCTGATATGAAAATAACCTTAGAAAATACATTTTTATAGGCAACCTAATAGAAGAGACATTGGCTGATGCAGATGGATAAACTGTAGACTTAGGTGACCATTAATGTGAGCTCTTGCACTGAGGTTATAAAAGAGCCCAGATAAGGATTTGGCCATAAAAATAGTCCCACATGCAGACACAGAGCAGCAGAGGTTCAGATTATGAGAACTGTTGTAAACCCTACAATTGTTTTGAACTGCTACGAGCTAGATTAGCTCTGTTTCCCAGACCACACTTTGCAAATACCCGAGGCAAAGGGTGAAGAACTTACAGTGACTGCATAAACTGTGTTTGGTACAGTTTGTGCCAGGCACAGCTCAGGACAAGGTTTGACAAAACCTCTAACCAGGCTTTTTCACAAAGGTACTGAAACTTGTCACAAAATCCAAACACTTCTCTCATCACTTAGCATTCTTTTCTAGTGAGAATGGATATAGAATCATAGAATGGTTAAGGTTGGAAGCGACCTCAAAGATCATCTAATTCCAAACCCCCACCACAGGCAGGGACATCTCCCACTAGCACAGGTCACTCAAGGCCTCATCCAACCTGGCCTTGAACACCTCCAGGGAAGAAGCATCCACAACCTCCCTGGGCAACCTGTTCCAGCGTCTTATCACTCTCACTACAAAGCACCCTTTTCTAACATCTAATTTGAATCTCCC
>VWYK01020017.1:0-14785 GCA_013399775.1 Semnornis frantzii | reverse complement strand
TTCTATGATTCCATAATTAGTGTCTGTCTTAAGAGACCAAACCACCACCCAATGATGTATTTTAACTGAAGCTTTAAGTCAGGACATTGTACATACAGAAACCTTTAGACTAAGTGTTAGCTGATCTTCAAACTCACCTATTCAGTCACTCACCCTTACTTTTTCATCTCAGTTAAAGTCTACTTTCAGCACTGATTTGGAAGCACAGCTGAAAGCAAGCTAAGACCAAGTGCCAGCATCCTCTGAACTTACAGATCACCCATTCAGATGTGAATTCTTTAAGTGGAAAATCCTCCTCTTCCTTCCACACTTCTCCCATCTGTACAGAGTGGATGAACACTTCAGAAATGCCCTGAGAAATAATCACCTGGGCACTCTATTTGCTGTGGCACAATGCACTCCCAGCTCTTTCACCAGTGGGACAAGCATCAGAATCACAGAATGGTCAGGGTTATAAGTGACCTCCAAAGCTCATCCAGTCCAAGCCCCTCTGCAGTCAGTTGGGACATCCTCATCTAGATCAGGTTGCCCAGTGCCTTGTTCAGCCTCACTTTGAATATCTCCAGGGATCAGGCCCCAACCACCTCCCTTGGCAACCTGTTCCAGGGTGAAGGCAATAACTTGGTGAAAAATTGAGATTCCAGGAATCCTCAATACACTAACATATGTTTTCACATGGGGTACCACAGTACTATTCTGCTATAACTTACATTTAAGGAAATAAAAATACTAATAGCAATAAAAATGTGTATTAATGGTAATTTTCTTAATTAATGCAGAACCCAACATGGAAAAAAAAAAATTATGTGCATGCCATGCATGCCAACCTATAAAAGCCCAGAGCCAGCAGAACATAGGATGATTGCAACTACCAAAGAACCTGGCAGACTCTCCACTGCTGAAAACTAAAGACACATTCAATGCAAATCTCACTGCAAGCTTTCTACCAGCATGAAAACACTTAACATCTAATCAGGATTCAGTCTAACCAGATTACTTGTGGCCACCTTCCATCCCTATTCAGACTTTAATAAAAAGGCAATCCTGATTTAAATAACATCTGTAGAGTGGTAATTGCACTAAAGTGTTCATACTGAAAATGAATCACCAAACAGCAGAGACACAAAGCAAGTTTTTATTCTGCTGCATAAACCAGTAAATATTGAGTCACTTTTAGGTCCAACTTCAGCTATAAAGTTAGAGGGGGAAAAGTGGGTTTGGTAAAAAACAGAAAAAAACCAAGCAAATCAAAGTTGAGTATCTACTGCTAACAAAGTGAATCAGCTAACAAAAGCCCAGTAAGAAGCAGTACTTTTATACTGACAAGATGGTTCCCATCTGTTTACCCACTTTCAGTAGTTTTAAAGTAATTTACTAAAAGAAATGACATTTAGTAATGAATTGATCACATTATTTTAAAAAAAAAAAAGTAGCCAAGTTATTCTGTTGTTAACAAGATTACACAAAACTAAGACAGAAGGCAACTACCAAATCAACAAGATACAATTAATATTGAATAAGCTAAATTACTGAAGCCATAAAACTGACATTATTAAATATTAAAGGATATTAGTCTTTAGAAATTTTAGAATCTGAAAAATCATAAACTCATAGAAAACCTCTGGTTGGAAGAGACCTCCAAGCTCATCCAGTCAACCCAGCACTGAAGGATCCTTAAGTGCCAGCTCCACAGGCTGCTTAAACACCTCCAGGGATGGGGACTCCAGTATTGCCCTGGGCAGACCATTCCAAGCTCTGAGAACCCTCTGGGAAGAAATATTTCCTAGCATCCAGCCTGAACCTGCCCTGCTGCAGCTTAGAACTATTTCCTATGCTCCTGTCCCTTGCCACCAAGCAGCAGAGGTTGCCCCCTCCTCACTCCAACTCCCTTCAGAGAGCTGTAGAGAGCAATGAGGTCTCAGCCCCTCTTCTCTAGCCTGAACACCCCCAGCTCCCTCAGCCCCTCCTCATAGCCCAGGTGTTCCAGGCCCTTCTCTAGACATGCTCCAGCCCCTCCATGTCCTTCCTGGAGTGAGGGGCCCAGAACTGAACACAACACTCCAGGTGTGGCCTCAGCAGTGTTGAGCACAGGGGAATGATCCCCTCCTGTCCCTGCTGGCCACAGGGTTTCTGCTCCCAGCCAGGATGCCTTTGGCTTTCTTGGGCACTGCTGGTTCATATTTAATTGACTGTCAGCCAGAAGCCCCGGGTCCCTCTCTGAGTCACAGGTTACTCATAAATCAAGTCTGAAAAATGTTTATCAGCTCTGTGAAGATCCTTTAATACAGCTCAGTGTGACTGGATTTCAGGCAGTTCACTGTGCAAGTTTTACATCACAAGTTTGGAGTAGATTCTACAGCTTCCACCTTACAATTTTCATTGTTTGGATATACTTAGAGTACTCAATACTACCTATCAGCAGAAGCTGGCAGCTGCTATCTACCAGATGACAATTTCTAGCCTCTCACAATCTGAAACATTTATGATGATGATGATGAAGAATTTTTCATCAACTTCCGTAATTCATGCTAAATGGCCAATTACTTTTTGTAAGGCATTCTTCTTGGATTATTTGTTTTATTCTTCATTTGTCTAGTTTCACCTTCCAACTATTAGTTTTTTGTCTTCTGAACAGACATTTAGCTTTCAGAGTTTTGGTTTCAGTGTTCCTGCAACACATTATGTTTAAGCTATTGCCCCACAGACTGCATAAAGTATTTAAGCTTGGTAAAAATAATACAGAACTACCATAACTACTGACTAGATACTCCCCCATAACTCAAAATGCTTTTACACTTGTTGGTGTTATAAATAAAAAATAAATAATTATTCTTCAACTGTCATGTTTTATTCTTGAGATCATGCCTCTTAAGTTACTTTATTCACAGAATCACAAATCTGTCAGGGCTGGAAGGGACCTCAAAGATCATCCAGTTCCAACCCTCCGCCATAGGCAGGGACACCTCACACTAGATCAGGTTGCCCAGACCCACATCCAGCCTGGCTTTAAAAACACCCAGGGATGAGGCTTCTACCACCTCCCTGGGCAACCTGTGCCAGTCTCTCACCATCCTCACGCTGAAGAACTTCTTTCTCATGTCTAATATCAATCTGCGCCCCCCCAGCTTGGATCCATTCCCCCAGTCCTGTCACTACCTGACACCCTGACTAAAAAGTTCCTCCCCAGCTTTCCTGTAGCCCACTTCAGATACTGAAAGGCCACAATAAGGTCTCCTTGAAGTCTTCTTCTCTCCTCCAGACCAAACAGCCCCAACTCTCTCAGCCTGTGCTCACAGCAGAGCAGCTCCAGCCCTCTGACCATGCTTGTGGCCCTTCTCTGGACACATTCCAGCACCTGCAGATCATTCTTGCAATAGAGGCTCCAAAACTGGACAGAGTGCTCCATGTCAATTTTGCACTCTTCCACCCTAGTGCAGATGTGATCCCTTTGTTCATGATGCTGTCTTTCAGCTATGAATTATGCATTATGATGCTTCTTCCACTTTGCTCAGAATCAAGCAGTGAAGGAGACCTGCCTGTCAAAGTTTTATATTCTACTCTGCAGCACAGGGTGAAGAGACTGCAGCAAAGAATGCAAGATATAAAAGCCCCTGAAGCTAGGGCAGCTGCATGCTATCTGGGAAAGCTGGATTCCATCTCTGACACTGCCCTGGAGATACTATGCAAAGATACAGAAGTTGTGAAATGTCATCTTAAGTGGCTGTCACTGACTGGACTGTCAATGCTTCATTGCTCAGTGCTTGATGTGAGCTCCTAGACGTGGGTATGAGATCTGAGTGCACGACCTGCAAAAACACCAGCTACTTAGAGTCACAAACAAAGTCTGTAAGAAGTGGTTTTGAACATAGGAATAATAAATATATTGGGAAAAAATCAGACCTGAGTAATCTAAAGTCAGATATCTTGCACTTAAATGATCTCTGGAATTGCAACTATTCTGTCCTTGGATCCTAATTTGTAAAATGAGAAGAGTAACACTTGTGAGTAAGGTAAAGCAATTCAGTTTGTTCATGCCATATCAGCTATTATACCAAGTAGCATCACAGAAAACAACAACAAGAAAAAAAGCATTTAATAATTCTGCCCCTTGTGCAGAACTTTCATGGTGTATAACAAGCAAGAAATCCTCACAGCAGTAATGAGTTAAAACCAGAACACTGAGTAGCTTCACTTTTCATAAATGCCATTCAGACTGTTTGACAACTGAAGTTCTTGTAAAAGATGATGATCACATAATTTAAAATTCCATAACTCACCAAAAAACCAAACCAAACCAAACAAAAAAAAGGTGAGATTTCACAAGCAGACTTCATTTTGGTATTTACTGGTTTAGAATGAAAGAATAATAGCATGACAGGGGCTGGAAGGGACCTCCAAAGCTCATCTGGCCCAGCCCCCCTGCCAGAGCAGGATCACCTAGAGCAGATCACGCTGGAATGCATGCAGACAGTTCTTGAATACCTCCAGAGAGTGAGGCTCCACAGCCCACCTGGGCAGCCTGTTCCAGTGTTCTGTCACTCTCACACAGAAAAAAATTATTCCTCAGGTTCACACAGAACCTCCTATGCCTCAACTTCCACCCATTGTCCCTTGTCCTGTCACTGGGTATCACTGAGAAGAGCCTGGCTCCATCCTCCCAGCACTCAGCTTTATATATTTATAGACATTAATGAGGTCTCCCCTTAGTCTCCTCCTCGCCAAGCTAAAAAGCCCCAGCTCCCTCAGGCTCTTCTCATTAGGAGCCTTAAAGTTCATTTAGTTCTTTACAACCTGAAAGTTCTTTCACACACAACATCTTTGTTAGCTATTTAGGTAGTTAAAAACAAAATGCCAGAAAAAAATAAATTCAATGTCATCCTACTGTTCCATAGTGATAGTGATGTGGCTCATCAACAGGACTGGAATTTTTAGGTCTCTTGCCTTTCTACATCATGTAAAAGCAGCACAATATTACATATATATAAATCAAACATATTTGTTTCTAAAGAATGGAAATTAAGCTTAGATATATAACTTAATTTCTCTGAGTTCTTAGAGAGAAACCAATATTTTTATGATGTTCCAGGCACAAAAATGCCAAGACAGTGAAGCAAGGTAAGAGTTTTTCAAACAATGAACCCCTATATTTTGATATGAGCTTAACTTAAATCCTAAAAACCTGCAGAAAACACCCAATCTGTTAAATCATAGAATCATAAAATTAACCCAGTTGGAAGAGACCTCCAAGATCACCCAGTCCAACCTATCACCCAGCGCTATCCAACAAACTATACCATGGCAGACACTGTTCTTTCATTTAAAGGTTGATAAAACTCCTGATCCACTTACTTTGGGAACTCAGAACACAGAGAAGAAAAAGGATGGCTTGGTAATTCCGTTCTTTCAAATGTTTAAAATATTACGTATGAACGAGCTGGAAAAAAAGCTGCTTATTAAAAGGAAAAGAATCCTGATCACAGACATCTCCATGCAAACTGAGGAATAGACAGGGAGAGTGAAAAAGCAGCTTCACTAGTTACATTCAAGGGAGGAAGAAACTGCTCAATCGACTTTGATTAAAAATTTCCACCCCAAAATAATAAGAAAATATCCAATAATAAGAAAATACCCAACTGCAAAAACCCCAACAACATGCAAAACTCCTTCCAAATCCCTTTCACCAAAAGCAGGCGGTCTGAGAGTGGGCAACGACTTGCAACACTACTGAAGTCAAGAATAAGTTCCTCACCACCATCTGTTCAATTGTGCCTGGAGCTATGCCTTAAAAATCAACAGAAGAAACAATTATTTCTTAATAGGATGGACCCTAAAATATCATTGTCATCCTCTAGCAGCCGCACGGGTCGGGTGAGCAATTTGCAGACACTCAGACGGAGCCAGCAAATATTCTAATTTCGTGAGGCAGCAAGTGGACAAATTTGAGATAGTGGATTGTTCACTAAATCACATCTGAGGCCCTACTGTGATAGCCTGACTCCGGGCTGGCTTTTAATCAAAATCTTTCTGAAATTCTTAATGAAAAAAACATCAAGTCTGTAGCAGATAGAATCAAGATTAGCATGCTATAATGTCTCTTAAACAGCCTCAAAGCTAAAGTTACAACTTAGCAAACTTTAAATCCCATTGATCCATTTTTTTGCATAAAGCTCAGCAGACATTAGAGTCTATGAGCAGGTGACCCACTTGGGACACAACAGCCCCATGGCAAGCTGCAGATTTGGGGATGTGTAGTTGGAAAGCTGCAACTTAGAGAGGAAACTGAGGGTTCTGGTTGATAGTTGATTAAATGAAAGCTAGCAGTGCCCAGGTGGCAAAGAAAGCCAAAGGCATTCTGGCTAGGAGCAGAAACCCTGTGGCCAGCAGGGACAGGAGGGGATCACTCTCCTGTGCTCAGCACTGCTGAGGCCACACCTGGAGTGTTGTGTTCAGTTCTGGGCCCCTCACTCCAGGAAGGACATGGAGGGGCTGGAGCATGTCCAGAGAAGGGCAAGGAGAATGGAGAAGGACCTGGAGCACCTGGGCTATGAGGAGGGGGCTGAGGGAGCTGGGGGTGTTCAGGCTAGAGAAGAGGGGGCTGAGGGCAGACCTCATTGCTCTCTACAGCTCCCTGAAGGGAGGGTGGAGCGAGGAGGGGGCAGTCTCTGCTGCTTGGTGGCAAGGGACAGGAGCAGAGGAAACGGTTCCAAGCTGCAGCAGGGCAGGTTCAGGCTGGATGCTAGGAAATATTTCTTCCCAGAGAGGGTTCACAGACATTAGAATGTTCCACCCAGGGCAATGCTGGAGTCCCCATCCCTGGAGGTGTTTCTTCAGCCTGTGGAGCTGGCACTTAGGCACATGGTTTGGTGTTAGCCCTGCAGTGCTCGGTGGCTGGACTGGATGAGTTTGGAGGTCTCCTCCCACTGAATGTGTTCTGTGATTCTGATTCTGTTCCTTACCTTTTGGAAATGAACCCAAAGGTAAACTGAATTTCAAAATTTCCCTTAAAATCATATTCTGGTGACAGTACTAGAAATGTCTGGTCACAACGCAGAAGTAGCATCTATGTTATGACCCATCTGGCTTAGCGCATTTATGTTTTCGGGTTTTTTTTCTTACCAGTCACATTCCCTGCATTTTTGGTTTGAAATAATTTCTAAACCACGATGATGTGTGACATGGAAATGAAGGCAGGAAGTCTGTAGATGTCAACCTATCAATTTCTTAAATAAGTTGTTCTTAATACATTCTTTATTGTTCTCATATAAAGTTCTTTCCACAAAACAAGTGGTTCTCATTACAGTTTCACAACAGACTTCTGAAATGTCCACATCAGACTGGAGCTCCACTGCCTTTTGTAATGGAAATTATTCATCAGTCGTTCTCAAGGAGCGTAAAAGCTACGTGAAGATGTATTAGGATAAACAACTGGTGGGTGAAAGTGCTGTATCATTTTTGATACAGGAAAAATATAGAAAGGTAAGTGAATAGATTGGCAGCAAGGCTAAAAACTCAATCAAAATATCCTGGGTCACCAAAAGCTTCCTTCCTATGAATGGCTCAGCGGAAAAGAAACAACTCAACACCTGAAACTACTGCCTGTACTGGCTCAGCAGCTGCTTTCTTCAGCACACTATAAAAGATGTCTTCAGAGCACTAAAATGAAGGCAGGCCTTGTTCTGCAGGAATCATCTGAACATAATACAAAAATGCCATTACACAAATCTAGGCTAAATATGTATCTGTAACTCTGGTTAGCAGAAAAGTTTACACTAATGTAACTCTTTCACAAGTGGAAGAGGTTAAATGAGAAAACAGCTCTCGTGTGCACATCACATAGAATGTCAGAATGGGCTGGAAGGGGCCTCCAAAGCTCATCCAGTCCAATCCCCTCTGCAGTCAGCAAAAACATCCTCAACTAGATCAGGTTGCCCACAGCACTGTCCAGCCTCACCTTCAGTATCTCCAGGGATGGGCCCCAACTACCTCTCTGAGCAACCTGTTCCAGTGTTCCAGCACCATCATAGTAAAGAATTTGTTCCTAACATCCAATCTAAATCTGCTCCGCTCTGCTCTGAAGTCATTGCCCTCATCCTGTCCCTACAAGCCTTTGCAAACAGTCTCTCTGCAGCCTTCAGGTACTGGCAGGCTGGTATTGGGTCTCCCTTCTCTTCTCCAGGCTGAACACTCCCAGTTCCCTCAGCCTGTCCTCATAGCAGAGCTGCTCCAACCCCCTGATCGTTTTTGTGGCCCTCCTCTGAACCCTCTCTATCAGGTCTGTGTTCTTCCTGTCCCAAGGGCTCCAGAGCCAGACGAAATACTGCAGGTGCGGTCTCCCCACAGCAGAGCAAAGTGGTCGAATCACCTCTCTGATCTGCTGGCCACACTTCTTTTGATGCAGCCCAGGCTGCCTTTGGCCTTCTGTCCTGCAAGCTCACACTGCCTGCTCATGCCCAGCTTCTCATCCATCAGGACCTCCAAGTCCTTTTTCTCAGAGCTTCTTTCTGTTGCCTCCTCCCCCAGTTTGTATTGATAGTGAGGATTGTTCTGGCTCAGGAGCATAACCCTGCACTTGCTCTTGCTGAACTTCAAGAGGTTCACCTGGGCCACCTCTCCTGACTGTCCTAGTGGCTAAAAGCAATGGGAACCCTCCTCAATCAAGGAGACAATACTGCTTTTATAGTGGAGGCCAAAAAATGTTCATTTTTATTTCATAGAACAGGCAGGAGAGCTGCTATTACTTTCTCAATTTCCAGCCTTTTTATTTCCATCCTGCCTTCCACTAGGTTAAGAGAAGCAGCAGCTAATGTTTTTCTGTGGAGTATGTGTGCTTCCAGTCTGCTGGGGATAAAGCTTGCTCTACTGTTTGTAACATACACAGCTGGTAGAGGACTCATCAGGGTTCAAACACTGTGTTTTTCATTTCTAATTTAGTGAAATCCAAGAATATATTCCCTATGATTTTTAAAGTGTGACCTTTGGCAGGTATCTCATAGGCAAAGAACAGGTCTTATTCCATAACCACAGCCAAGTGCAAGGTCAAATTCTGCAAACTCTGCTGATGCCCTTTTTTTCAGTAAAATAGAAAAGAAAGAAAAAGGGAAGACTATTTTAACATCATATAGACATTCCGCAGCATGGTACTCTATTCTATTTCCTCCTAAAACTCTCAGTTTTACTGTTATCAGCTTGACAAACTGTAGCTCACCGGGTGTAGATCACAGGGTGTTAGAAGGGACCTCTGGAGATCTTCCAGTCCAACCTCCCTGCCAGAGCAGGACCGTGGAATCTAGCACAGATCACACAAGAACACAACCAGACAGGGCTGGAAAGGCTCCTGAGAAGGAGATTCCACAAACTCTCTGGACCAGTGCTCCGGGATCCTTAAAATAACTCTCACAAAGTTATGAGTTACTTAAAAAAGAGCTCCATGAGGAAAACAAGCAACCTTAACTATAGATGATGTTTCTAATTCTGACTGTTGTGATCTCATCTTTAATTTCTTCCTTGCATAGCTTCAGATCTTAAGTAATGGAAATACATTTGCAGATCTGGCCTAAGCTCTTAGCCTGCAACAGCACAAGTCTTAAGTAACTTATGTAACATATACTTGTTCTTGCAACAAGTAATACCTAAGAAACATCTTAAGATTAGTAGAATTAAAGTAAAACTCTATTTTTCCATTTGGATACTCTGCACACACCATCACTTTGGAGGCAGGTAATGTCTTCATTTTTCCAAAATGATTTTGACTTCCAAAAGGATTAGATAAAGAATCACAGAATTGTCAGGGTTGGAATGGACCTCAGGGATCACCCAGTTCCAACCCTCTGCCATGGGCAAGGACACCTCACACTAGATCAGGCTGTCCAGAGCCACATCCAGCCTGGCCTTAAAAATATCCAGGAATGAGGCTTCCACCACCTCCCTGGGCAACCTGTTCCAGTCTCTCACCACCCTCATGCTCAACAATTTCTTCACAATGTCTAACCTCAATATCCCCTCCTCTGTCTTGGATCCATTCCCCCAGTCCTGTCACTACCTGACACCCTAAAAAGTCCCTCCCCAGCTTTCTTGTAGCTCACTTCAGATACTGGAAGGCCACAATAAGGTCTCCTTGGAGTCTTCTCTTCTCCAGACTGAGCTACCCGAACTCTCTCAGCCTGCGCTCACAGCAGAGTAGCTCCAGCCCTCTGATCATCCTTCTCTGGACACCTTCAAGCACCTGCAGATCTTTCTTGCAATAGGGGCTCCAGAACTGGGCACAGTGCTCCAGGTGAGGTCTCAGCAGAGTGGAGCAGAGGGGCAGAATCCCCTTCCTCGCCCTGCTGCCCACACTTCTCTTGCTGCAGCCCAGGCTCTGGTTGGCTTTCTGGGTTGCAGGTGTGCCCTGGCAGCTCCTGTTGAGCTTCTCATCTACCAGCATCCCCAAGTCCTTTTCTTCAGGGCTGCTCACTGCCCAGCCTATATAATTAATAATTAATTAATCCCATCGAAATAAAGGTTAAAGCAACTGTTCTTCCCAAAACCTCAAATGTTTGGCTTACATTTAAAGCATATCTCATGTATTTGCTTGTATTGATTTGCCACAGCCTGTTAATGTGTTACATTCAACACATGAAAAAGTTCTGCAATAGTCTGTTGACATTTCTTCTCCTCTCGTCAGCTGTTAAACTGCCTTCAGTAATATCTGCTGCCTCTGGAAATTTTGAACTATGTATGATTTTTAGTGATAGGAGACAATTCCAAGGGTTCAGAAAGGGCTTTCACTGCTCTCACATAATGACAGGCAAACAATAACAGATGTTCTCCAGTTGCAGGTGTCTGAGGTGTTGTCAAAAAGCTAAATTACAGTAGAAGTCCGCACCTCGGAACCTTCAGCTTTCACATATGGGCACTGCATTTTTACAGGTTTGAAAACTGGAAGCCCATTAAAGTACTAATAAAAACGTTTAAGATATATTTTATGACTTGCAAATTTTTCAAGTAAAAAAGTAATTAATTGCTTTCATGAAGATACAAATCCCACCTCTTTGAAGTACCCTGCTGCCTTTTGACTGCTGTAACTAAAAAAAAAAAAAAAACCACCAAACTAATTTGAGGATTAAAGTTGTGTTCAGATTACCACCAACATTAGCACTTTCTTGGTTTTTTTGCCTTCTGACACACAAGATAATGTGTGGGTACACGCACAGAAGGAGAAGCAGAGTGTATTCCTGATATCAAGTTTGCCATCAAGAAAATTTAATTTAAACACTAAGCATTTCCTTATTTTAAACCTGTAATCCAACAGGAAAAAAACACATACATCATATTCATCTGACATTGCAGCTAGGTATTTCATAATAGCAATACTGCCTGGTGCCCTGCTATTTTGGATCCTTTAATATACAGATACATTTAAATTCACATCAAAACCTGGAATTTTTCATTGGGTGATTTTCATTGTGGCAATTGTATTATTTTCACACAGGAAGGAAAAGCGCATACTTCATTTTGCTTCAGAAGTCAGCAGTATTTTACTAGCTCATGCATAATCCTTCAGGAATAAAACATATCTGTTATCATCCTCTGCTTCCTCCATCTCTCCCCTCTTTCAGCTTTTAATTCTCTCAGTGCAAACTGGAAGTCTCCTGTGTTTTCTGCTGGGAAGAGAGATGTACAAAATATTTGCGTGAGATGAAAACAACAACAAAAAGCAGCAAAGAACTGCAGGGAGGCATATGAAACCTTACACAGAAATCCAATCTTTTTTCTCTCCTTTTCAAATTGCTACGAAATTTCAAGAAGCTCTTCATTAAGAGATGCTGCACACACTCCTGTGCAGAGGACTAAACGCTCTATGGTGTTAAGTAAATTAATACTGAAATTTGACAGAAAGGCAGAGACAAAAGATTCGGTGAAGCTCAAACTGAAAGTCCCTATCCTGTCTAAGATACTGACCAGCCACAGATGATTCATAGGATGAATCCTCCTAGTCCCTTTATGTTGACTTCTGACCTAAAGCATGCATCTTACATAACTTCTTTTTTCCCCCCTTTGAGTTACAGCACCTCTGATTGGTTTTATTCATATAAATAATATCTCTGCTATGCAAAGGGATTACTAAAAGAGGTTCCGAAAGACCCAGGAGTATGCATGTGCAAAATAATGAAGCTAGCAGGCAAAACTCATGTCTTTCTAAGAGACTGATTTTAAGCAATGCATTATGATATAAAGACTGACTGCATTATTAAATTCTAATAAAGGAAAAAGCAACAACTGAGCTCCAAATGGCTGCAGCCATGAAAGCACAGCAGACCGCAAGTATTAAGCCCAATGCCGTTCCTAGTTTGTATGCCAGCTAAGAGGAAAAAGCAACACTGCCTTTGCAGCCTTAGAGGAATTCCACTGGAGCAGTTGCACCATGTTTCCGTATAGAACACATTCCTTGTCCTTTAAAGGGTATGCTCTCTCATACTTGACAAGGGTTGCTTGCTTTTATCCTCCTGTAATTGAAAAGTATTGTTTACAGCCGATTTAAGGCTTGTTTTGAGGAAGAGAGAGCTGATGAGGCACTCAAGCTCTTGTATTAAATCAATAGTAGAGAGAAATGAGTAGCTTGTGTACGTGGTGTTGTGGGATACACTTGCTCACATATTCATCTTCCACGTTTTGAGAGAAGGTTACAAATATTTTTTTATATATACACATGTATTAAAAGACTGTGAGTGAGCAAGCTCACATTCCAAGAGAAGTTTTCTGTCTGTGTCAGAAGCAAAGTCCACCCCCTACTAGCCAAACCTATTTTTTTTCAGACGCAGAGGGATATTATCAGAGAAGCCCGTGCTGATATACAGAAACCAGAGAGTGTCATGGCTCAGTGAGGTGATGAGCTGACGGGTGGATGGCGCCCATTATCTTCACTTCTCAATCCAAGTTTTCCTGAAAAACCACAGGGGGAGGAGAAGGTTCCAACTGAGCACAAGGCACCGAGGACAACAAAAGGATTAGGAGCGAAGGGGCAAGGCAAGGAAGGATAATGGAAGAGATATTGCAGAGGTTTCAAAGAGCTAGAAAATAGACCAAGTTGACACTACTTTAAAGCGACGCTCAGGTTTTTGACTTCTGTACAAAGCTATTCCATGAAGTAATTCCGAAGTAAGAAACAACTGACCAAAAGACTTTACCTTCACTCTGTATAGAATATATACTCAGGTTCAGCTGCTTCAGTGCTTACTGGAATCTGAAAATGTTTCAAGCCTTTGTTCGACAAGCCTACCACCCGCTGCCCAGCCACCAGCCAGGGGAACCTGAGACCAAGTATAAGGGGAAGGTGGTGCATGAAACTCAGCTTAACTGCTTCTACATCAAACCTGGAGGTAAGACACCACCCAATTGTGTGCACACAAACGGTACTAGTATCTATCTGCTATTTAAAATGGGACAGTCTGTACAATGTATACAACTACACTAATGGCACTAACAGTTGGGGATAATATACTGTGAAGTTCTCTATGTGTGATTGCATTACCACGGGATTGAGATAACTCTGGTAATTCTCAAATCTGTGGAGTTACACAGATGGATAGCTGCTCTTGGGAATATACTGGCTTTTGAGCATCTAATGAACACTGCTTTCCTGGTAAAATACTGGCAGGAGAGAAAAAAAAAATAAATTAAAAAGCATGTATTAGGAGCAAAAAAGAAACGGTGTGTTTTGTAGACTAAGAGGCTAAGAAGTTTAAAACATAGAGGAGTTTGGAATATTAAATGCGTGTGTGTGCATGTGAGGAGACTAATCCAAAAAGAAGGTTATACAACAGATTTCCACAAAGCTAACTCTAACATTTTCATTGGCAGAAGGAATACGTAGGCATTCGCATACAGATTTACAGTGATCTGTTAATATCTACCAGTTTATGCTCTGCAAGGAGAGGTGTATGGAGAGCACACAGGTAGTCACATGAAAATCATCTCTTTAAAAAAAAATTATCGGTTCCAACTTGAACTCTTCAGCTTTCCTGCATCATATGCCTATCTTATCTTGCAAAGCTGTCCAGAATTCCCAGCACTGGCAGTACCCTCTCAGCAGTAAATGTCCAGACAAGCGAATATGTTGCTTATATGCTGATACCCATAAATGGGAAACAAAGACTGTGTCTAGCAGAGATACTTAGAACTATTCTCCTTCCATTCCACACAGAAACTGCAGGACACTTGATATATACTTTTAATTCTATTCCAAGTACTTTTCATACACACTCATTTGTCCAGACAGGGATACAGTTCCATCATACACAAAATTATTGCCAGGCATCAGAAAACTACATAGCTTTGTAATCTTAGCGCCTCAGCCTGTTTCTTCTCACATGACAGAGTTTCTCTGGCTTTCGGATTGGGCTTTGTCTTTCCATGTAACAAAAAACCTAAATTAAGATTACTGCACATCTTCTCCTTAAATTTTTTTTTTTTCTCTTTTCTGCCATCTTCATCAGACAACAGTAACACACCATGAGAGCAAAAATGTGGCTGCAGTCATCCATAATTACAGTAGCAGAAAGCCACTTTCCAAATGCAAAGCATTCTAAATCGTTNTGTCTCAGAGTGTTCTCAGTCTGATCCACATTAATTCTAGGGAGGACCAGAGAAAAGCCATTGAGTAAATAGAGGTGCTTTGTGATGATTTTTTTTTTTTTGCTCGTTTGTTTTCTGTTTTGTAGGAAGTGCGTTAGTGAGAAGTTAGCTCTGTCTGGTTTGATTTGGGATGTTGTATGACTATGTGCTTTAGGAGTTTAATGCTGCTCTC
>VWYK01019990.1:0-19635 GCA_013399775.1 Semnornis frantzii | reverse complement strand
GGCTGAGAATCTAGTCTGGGTCATTTTTAAAGTGTGGGGGGGCAGGGAACTCCCAAACCATCACAGATCCTTTTATCTCACCTGTAGAAAAAACCAACCAACCAACCAAAAAAAGCAACAAAAAAACCTCAACCAAAACCAAAACAACAAAAAAACCCCAAACCCAACCTCACCCCAAACAAACAAAAAAGCAACAAACACCTTCGAACAAAACCCATTGATGAATCAACACAATTTCACCTTTCTCACTCTAACTATGCTAAGGTTAAACATGATGGACACTGCTGCTGCTGCATACATTTTTATTCTCTTGTCACATTAACTGCTGTTTACTGGAGACTGATTAATCATTCCTTGTCTTCTCAATAAAGCTTTAGTTTGATGCTATCTATTTTCTTTCTGTTTGGAAACAAGACCCTCACAGTTCACACTCCTCTTTTGGAATTACTCTTGCCCTGCTCTAACAGAGAATTCAACAAACAAATTAAAATCAAATAAAAGATGCCAAAATTTCCAAAGCACCTGAGGGAGGTTGGTATTTGGTCCCTAGCAAAAGCAAGAGGAGTTGGTTGGCTGCCTCTGCTAACCTCTGCTGAAAGCTTGGAACCTGATTTTCTAAACAGGAATCCTTTCTGCCCAGGATGCCACTCTGCAAGCCTGCCCTTCTCACCACAGTTTAGCTTCTGAAGATCTGGATCAGCACATCCAGATCTGAAACAGGCCACTTCAGCCAAAAGGTGAGTCAAAAGCTCTCCACAGCAACCCACACCTGACTGTCCCACAGCTGGAGAGGACCCCAGGGCAGGACAGCAGCTTGTCTGTGTTCCACTGCCACACACACTGCTAACAGAGGTGTGTCAAGGGGGTGGGAGAGCTGCAGAAAGGGCAGCAGCCCTGAAAAGCACAAACAATGTAATTCAGCTTGGGTCCTGTGCAGACACAGCACCCTACCAAACCTTCACTTTGGGCACTTCTAACTGGGCCTGTGTTTCCAGCTCTGACACCCTTCCCTGTGTGTGCTGACCCAAAGTTAATCCAGCACTGAGACTGGGCAGTGTGGAGAGCAGGGCTCCTGCTCTGGACACATTTTCAGTTCTGGTTGAGCTTCTCTCCTCTCATGCTCCAGTCCTAAACCATCCTGCTGCAGCAGTACATTTTTCAATCAGGGTTTATTAAAAGAGTGTGTGGACATTGCATCTGATGTGAGCACTTCTCTTATTAAAGTTGTCATTTGTTGACAAATGGGCTGAAATTAGAGCATGTGTGAGAACATCACAAGCTCCCTGTGCTGACAGGCACCATCACATCATTTCCTATGCAGGTGACGAAGCAGAGCAGGGGGAACAGCAAAGGTGGACTTGGATCAGCAAAGAGGAAAGTCAAAGAGGCCTCATTTAAATGAGAATGGTAGAAAGTGCATTAGGAACAACTGTTGGGTAATGAAATATATTTCTATTTCTTTGACCCGCGTGGTGCAAAGCAGACCAAGTACTGAGGTGCTGATGGCTCGAGGCTATTTCACAGCATACAGCAGCTATCCACATTGGGGGAGGAAGCTTGTAGGAGTTTGGGTTGGCATCCAACAAGTCCAACACAGACATCTTTGATTCATCTGAAGAAAGAGAGATACAGTAATTCTTTTGCATAAGCCTCCACTTACTGTCCTGAGGTGTTTGCACTCCAGCAAGAAGATACTCAAAATGGGCTCCCATAACCAAAAGCCAGTTCAAAAGGAAAGGTTTGATGTCTGGATTTAAAAACTGCAGTACTTTCATAGAACCCTAGAATGGCTTAGAGCAGGGACATCTCTCAACTAGGCTTGCAGGGATTACCTCTCAACTAGGCTTGACTGCTTAAGGCCTCATCCAACCTCATGTTCAACACTCCACAACCTCCCTGAGAAACCTATTCCAGAGTCTCAGCATCCTCACACTGAAGAACTTCTTCCTCAGCTCCAGTCTAACCCTGCTCTGCCTCAGCTCCAAACCATTCCCCCTTGGCCTGTCTCTAGACACTCTCAGCACAAGTCCCTCTGCAGCCTTCCTGCAGGATCCCTTCAGGTATTGGAAGGCAGCTCTGAAGTCTCCCCAGAGCCTCCTCCAGGCTGCCCAACCCCAGCTCCGTCAGCCTATCCTCACAGCAAAGATAGTTGAGCCCCTGGATCATCTTTGCAGCCTCCTCTGGGCTCACTCCAGAAGCTCTGTGCCCTTCTTCTGCTGGGGACACCAGAACTGGCTGCAGCATTGGAGGTGAGGTTGCACAAGGGCAGAGTGTGCTCAGACAAACCTCAGAAGTCTTTATTTGCTGAGGTTACCTCAGAAACATCACCAAACTCAGAAGCTGCACTCTAAACCTTGGGCAATCAATGTCTGTCTGTCTGTCACCACCTCAAGCCAGATTCAAGTTCTGTTCTTGATTATGCCACTCTGGAGTCAGAGATACTCCAACAGTCTCAAGAAGTTCAGATATCTGCAGCTTCAGAGTGAGGGAAATAAACAGCTCTGGAGCTGGGCAGTGGTTAAAACTTGGAGTCAAGGCTGGGCAGGTCTATCAGATGTCCTCTTCTACCCAGACAGAGTTTGCCAGTCATGCTGGGAGAATTTGTACCATTTAGAACAATATTTGTGTGTGTGGTTTAATTACTGCCAAGTACTCAGAGGGCCTCTTGTTGGAAATCTGACAGAGCATCTAAGAAATTGATCTAGCAGGTCCTGTGCCATGCAGTTGGTGTCTGAAATCAACGTGGCAAAGATTTTCTAGACCACTGCAAGAGCCAGGAGCTGAACGAAGCTCTGGAAGTGCTGTACCTGAGCCAGCTTCCACAGCAGAGAACTTGCTTAGGAACTCCCCTAGAAGTGACCTGTGTTCCTCGGAAGGGATGGGGACAGCTGCGTGTGGCCTTGTTTAGGCTCTGTGAAGCCTGAGTAAACAGCTGGGGGCTGTGTTTAGGCTTCAGAGTGGCAGGGGCCATCCTCATTTCTTCTTCACAGCAGGAGCCTGATGTCAGCCTCCTTAATTCAGCAAACCTAAACACTAGCTTGCATTCATAATACTCAGATTCATTATTTCACCTGAGCACTGAGTTTCTCCAGTCGTCTCAGGCTAGGATCTCAGACTACTTGCAACTTGCTTGCATGGGTTTTTTTTAAAGTAAATTTAAACTAATTACTTAGATTTGACTAATCATTGCCTGTGCAAAAAAAAACCCCCAATGTTAAGCATGAATTTTTCATTCAGCATGAGTTAGAGATTATGCTACTATTGGATATCCATGAAGCCACAACCATGGCAATAGTGCATGGCCAGGGGAAGGGTGCCATTAGCAGGGGAACAGACAGAAGCAACCCTTGCTGGGAGCAGCTCAGGCATTTGTGCTCTATTTGCACAATGCAAAAATAGCCTAAATACATTTTTAATGCAATCAGTTGAATTCTGTAAATCCAACTTGTGTGCTAACTGCTCCTGCTGATTAGTGTGAAATATTAATTTGCACTAATCAGCTGGAGGCAAGGGGAGCATAATAAACTTGACACATGCATTTCACGCTTTGCAGTGCCGCAGCTTGTTTACAGCGCGCTGCCTGCAAGCGCTCTGGGTGCTCTCAGTTTGCTCACAGGAGCTGCTGCCTTCAAGGCGTACTTGGAACACTTCCTTTGGGATGCTTCAGCTGGCTCGGTGCTGCTGTGAGCTTTGGGAACTGATGGTCTGCACCAGCTCAATGTCACTTGTCTCAGCACAGAGCCAGAGCGCCTGATCCCTGCTCTGGCTTTTCATGACTAAGGCCTTTGCATTCATGCTCCCTCTGCTCTGGGTGTCCTGGTGAGCCATCAGACTCCACCAGCCACTGGCTTCATGCTTCCCTTTTACCATGCATGTACTAATAAAATAAAACTGCAACACTAGGCCTAAAGAAATAGAGTATCTCTTAGGCAGTCACACAGGGGAATAACAACTTACTATGTCTGAGGCTGCTGTTGGTTTCCCAACTCGCTCACTGCAGAATGATGCTTCCAGAACTCACTCACTGCAGAATGATGCTTCCAGAACTCACTCACTTGCAGAATGATGCTTCCAGAACTTACTCACTGCAGAATGATGCTTCCAGCTCTCATGTTCATGCAAAGTATCACAGACTCAGAATCACAGACTCACAGAACACAGAATGTTAGGGGTTGGAAAGGATCTCATAAGATCACCTAGTCCAATTTTCCTGCCAGAGCAGCAGTACCCAGGGCAGGGCACACAGAACACATCCAGGTGGCATTGGAAAGGCTCCAGAGGAGGCTCCACAGCCTCTCTGGGCAGCCTGCTCCTGGGCTCCAGCACCCTCATAGGAAAAGTTTTCCCTCCTGTTCCCCTGGCACCTCCTCTGCTGCAGCTTGCCCACAGTGCCCCTTGTGCTGCCCTTGGCCACCCCTGGGCAGAGCCTGGCTGTGTCCTCCCCACACCGCCCTGCACATCTTTAGCACAGCACTGAGGGCAGCCCTCAGGCTCCTCTGCTGCCAGCTCCCAGCCCCAGCTGCCTCAGCCTGGCCCCACAGATGATGTTCACTGCCTGCAGCAGCTTGGGGGCTCTGGGCTGGGCTCTCTGAAGCATTTCCCTGAGGTCCTTCTTAACCTGAGTGGCCCAGAACTGGACAGAAGATTCTAAATCACCTGGGACCAGTATCAGATTTACCAATCACAGCCCCCCCAGATGCTATTTATAGCACATATCTGCCATGCAATATAATAATTAGGAGCTCCTTCTCTCCAATACATGACTAAATACACAGCACCTTAGGTGCTGGGTCAGAGAGAGAGTCTGACAGAAGGCTGGAGGGAAAAAGGCATCCATTCACATGTACTGAGACAGCCATGTCCATGAGTGAGAAGGGGTAATCTGTGCAGCCAAATCTATCACCTGCTACTGCCTGCACTGTCCCTGCTCCATCCTTCCTGCTCTCTGTGCACTGCTCTGCAAGGGTCTGCTCATAGCAGAGAGCATCAGGCACAGACAAGAATGAGATTACTTATGCTGCAAGTCACTATTTGACTCAACTGAAAAATGTAAAGATCTCCAATTCTAGTGGCATTTCACTGACCTCTGCTCTCTTATATTTTTTACTGCATTTTCAAGACAAATTACTCCAGGATACAACTAGATGGATGCTGTGACCTGAGCTGGATCTTCAGATTGCCTATCAAAGAGGTGCCACAAGTAAAATCCATGCTGTGGGCCAGGCAGGCTTTAGTGAGGAAGAGGCAACAGGCAGCACAGGAAGGTCTGAAATCTTTCAGTGGGATGGGTTTGACTAAAATGACCTACCAGAACAGCACACTTACCTCCTGCTCTGCCCCTCAGGGCAGGCAAATCCAAGCACATTGCTGTGCACAAAGCACTGCACAGCACAAAGCTCATTGGGCTCAGTGCAACCAGTGCTCACCATCTGCACACTTGGTGTGGTACACCACTGGCAAATGACTACAGTCATTTATGTTTGCTAGAGGCAAATGCAATTTGCCTTTTACTAAGAAGGGGCAGCTGAAACTTGAAACAGGTTGGCAGTGTCAGTTCTGGCAGTAAATGGCCACAAAAAAAGCCTCAATCACTCACTGCTGCTCTTCAGCTTTAGAACCTAGAGGTGGAACAACCTTCAGTCACAGTTCTTTCCTCACCACTGAAGGCTTTCTTCCTGTGTACATCAAGGAAATTAAAAGCATCCCTGGTAACTGTATGTGCACAGATGTTTAGTTTGGAATTTCTTTTATCTTGGTTTGTGACCAGGCTACAGCCCTGCCTTGGAAATCTTTGGGGCAAACGCTTGCCTGTGTTTTTTACTCCGCTCCATTCGACTTCTACAGCTCATCCAAAAGTGCTGCCCTTACCAGCCTGAGAGTTGTGTTAGGTATGCTTGACCTGAACAAATACAACTCCATTCTTTCTCCCAGCTCTCTCAAGTTCCATAAATTAAGCAGAGTGTGGCAAAGACAGCTGGATGGAGCGTCTATAATACCAGCTCTTGCTACCTCCATCTTCTCTCACACAAGTAAATCCCACTTAAGTCTCTGGCAGGTGTAGGAGAGGAAAAGGGGGAAAAAAGAAAATAAAAAAAAAAGAACAAAATAAAAAAAGAAGGGAGGAAAAGAAGAAAAAGAAGACAAAAAGAAGAGCTTCCTGGTATCTTTTAACCACCTTACATAGCTCTGCCAGAACTGAGCTTGTGTGATTATACCTAGGGCAACTTCAGCCCTCTGTGGTTTCAGCTTACCACATCCTCAGATAGATATCATCTTACTTCTTAATTCCTTTTCAGCAGCTAAACACTTTCTTCACAGCCATGCTCACACCTTTTACCTTTTTGCTTCTCTTCTAACAGGAGCTAGGAGCTGATAACCCAAAGAGGGTTTCACCACTACCATCAGACTCTTCTCTACTGGATGCATTCTTAGCTACAAAGTTTACATTAGGTCAGACAGAAAACATTCAGCAACTTTGAATTTTTATCTCTTTCACTTGTTTGCAGTGGGAAGAAAGACACTAAGCTTTTCAGCTGGGTTTTTAAATCACTGTGCTAAGTTTATGCTGCCTGCCTTATTAATGAATTTACACATTGTGTAGTCAAAGAATCCTGGCATGGCTCAGGTTGAAAGGGCCCCCAGAGCTCATCTCCTCCACCTTCCCCACCATGCCCAGGGACACCTCTCAGCTACACTCAGCTGCTCAAGGTCTCATCCAGCCTGGCCTGCAACACCCCCAGGCAGGAGGCAGCCACAGCCTCCCTGGGCAGCCTGTGCCAGACTCTCACCACCCTCCTACCGAAGAACTTCTTCCTCAGCTCCAGTCTACCCCTGCTCTGCCTCAGCTCCAAACCATTCCCCCGTGGCCTGTCCCTAGACACCCTCAGCACAAGTCCCTCTGCAGCCTTCCGGCAGGATCCCTTCAGGCACTGGCAGGAGCTCTGAGGTGCCCCTGGAGCCTTCTGCAGGCTGCATCCCCCCAGCTCCCTCAGCCTGTGCTCACAGCAGAGCTGCTGCAGCCCATATATATATGTAAACAATAATATAATCAGCATTTACTAATAGAAACATTGCATGATGCAGATCCTGTTAAAATGCATAGCTGAGCCCTCTTCCTCACATTTATTACTATTCATGGGACTGTCTTCATTGTTTTAGCTTCTGTACACACACTTAGGAAGAGACAGCAATTACTCCAAAGCACTTGTAATCACAGCTATGTGTAGTTAATTAATTAAATTAAATCAAGAAGAAATCATTGTAAAATAATTTAGCTGAATCCAGCAAGGCTTTGCAGCATTCTGGCCTAGGTGTTTTCAAAAGCAAGGCAGTGGTAGTGAGGCGGATTGTGCTTGCAAGTAGGATATCAGCCTGCAAGAAAAAGCTCCTGAGAAACTCCAGATTTATAGGTTGCATACAACAAAGGAAGAGCAGGCAAGGGGTCAGCAGGCAGGAACGAGTGTCTAAGGCTTCAATCATTTCAATGTCTTGCCCAGAGAAGGCAAGTGGAGTTCAAAGCAGAGAACAATGGAAAGAATCCCCAAACAGGAAATATCTGTTACGAACATTAGAAATGCAGGAGATGATCCAGGTGCAGTCACAGACTGACCAGGAAGGAATATTAGGCTTTGTTGCAGAGAATAACAAATCCCCAAAGCATTCAGCTTGATATGCAGCTGCAGAGCAGAAGACAAACAAAAATTATTCCAGCAATAAAAAAATACAATGGAAATCAAAGGATATAGTTCTGCTTCTAAAAATAACTCTGCTCATTAGCCTTCACCTAACAGGCAACGTGCAGCCTGCTTACTGTGATTTAGAGATGCTGTGCATACAAACTACACCAGTGCCTGAAGGCATGCAGCATTTGGCAGCAGGGATATAAATTCTGGTGTTTATTAGGACCAGAATTAAACAATAAAAGGCTGTGAATGTAATGAGCCCATATAATTATTTCCTAAATGTCTCTGTTTGGTGGAAAGAGAGTTAAAGAGTGCCCAGCAGAGACCAGGAGCAAAGCAGGGTCGTGCAGCAAGAGGCTTTGCTTGATCAGAAGGCTTCTGAGACTGTTGGGTCAATTGACTTTACAGGTTGAAACACCCTCACACAAAGCCCTTGCCATGAGAGCAGGATTTAGATCTTACTTGACATTTTGCTTAGCTCATGGCAGTCCTTTTTCAACAAAGAAAGCAAATTAATTGGATTTTCACATACAGCAAAAAACCCAGCTGGGGAAGCGGGGATCCAAAACGACAAGAGAGTGAGGTAGAGGGAGAGAGATGAGAGGACACTTTCCATCCCCTCTCTGCTGTGAGGGATCCAGCAGGAAAGGGGCAGCTCTGTGGGACAGGCATTCAGGCTGAACAATTCCAATTCACTCTTTGAACAGAGTAAGCAAACATTCTCAGGTGGGTACAAAGGAGAATCCTTGAAAGGCTCAGGCTGGAAGGGAGCTCAGAGCTCATCTCCTCCACCCTCCCCACCATGCCCAGGGACACCTCTCAAACAGATTCAGCTGCTCAAGGTCTCATCCAGCCTGGCCTGCAACACCCCCAGGCAGGAGGCAGCCACAGCCTCCCTGGGCAGCCTGTGCCAGACTCTCACCATCCTCCTGCTGAAGAACTTCTTCCTCAGCTCCGGTCCGACCCTGCTCTGCCTCAGCTCCAAACCATTCCCCCTCGGCCTGCCTCTAGACGCCCTCAGCAAAAGTTCCTTTGCCTTCCTGCAGGATCCCTTCAGCTACTGAAAGGCAGCTCTGAGATTCTCTCACAGAGGGACCAGAAGACAGCAACAGATGGAAGGCAGAGTGATTGTTTTTTTTACTATCCCTGTAGGGGACAAATCTGGGGTCATCTGGCAGTAAATGACTGACTGATCAGCTGCAGGCAGTCTAACCAGGGGCTCTGGTAACCCCTTAGACCATGTCCTGCCCTGGCTGGCCTAGAGATGCAGTGAAGAAAGAGATGTTCAAGCCTCAAGTCCCCCAAAACAGACATTTTGGCAGCTGGAGGAGCTTCTGCTCCTTTCTTTGATGCTGCAGTGCTCTGCAAAGATTACATGGAACACTGCAAAGGAGACAGAATGGATAGCAAAACAAGCAGAATTCCTATGCAAGAATGGGTGCTCAGGAACTTGTGGGCTACTGAGCAGCCCTGGTTCTGTCTCAGGCCACACTCTGGCACTCAGGATGCTGAGTCTGGCCTTATGTAGTTTGGAAAACAGGAAATGAAAAGGGAATTTCAGAGAGAGGATTTCCTCAAGGAAAGGGCATGCTGAAGGTTGTAGGAGGCAGATTCCTGAAGAGCTGTTTGAGCCACTGCCAGGTTCAAGAAAACAGAAATATACCTTTGAGCTAAAAGTGAGAATTAAAACAGTTTCTATACACTCCATTAATTAAATTAGAAAAGTTGCAATAGTCAAAATACATAATAAGGCAATTAGCACAAAGTAAGTACTGCTTGCAACCCAAATGTCACTTGAAAAGGGAAAAGGCAGCTCATGGTTCAGCTTGAGACTGTCTACATATGCAGAATGAATTTCTAAATGGCACTCCAGATTTCCTTCCCTGCATCATTATAATCCCCTGACTCAGTAGTGCACAAGCATTGGGTCCTTGGCTTTGCCACACTGGCTATTCCAACACACACTTCTGCAAACACATTTCCAGGCATGGAATGTGATAGGTGATCCCATTTCTGCCTGTCCTGCTCACTCAGCAGGCAGCTAGGAAGGGGTTTATGTTATGTGAAACTAGAGCAGCACTCTTCAGAGCATGTTAGCAGCTCCCTTCTGGTGTGCACACTGCTTTGCTTTAAAATTCACCACAAGCTCACCAGGACATGCAGCCAGGACTGAATGACAGAATCACAGTCACAGAATGTTGGTGGTTGGAAGGGACCTCAAAGCTCATCCAGGCCAATCCCCCCTGCCAGAGCGGGGGCACACAGGGCAGGGCACACAGGAACACATCCAGGTGGGTTTGGGATGTCCAATGTCCAGTTCTGGACCCCTCCATTCAAGAGAGATGTTGAGGTGCTGGAANAGCCAGCTGGGGTTGGGCTCTGCTGCCAGGCACCCAGGGCCAGAAGGAGGGGACACAGCCTCAAGCTGTGCCAGGGCAGGTTCAGGCTGGATGTTAGGAGGAACTTGTTGGCAGAGAGAGTGATTGGCATTGGGATGGGCTGCCCAGGGAGGTGGTGGAGTGCCCATCCCTGGAGGTGTTCAAGCCAAGCCTGGCCTGGATGGGGCACTTAGTGCCATGGTCTGGTTGATTGGCTGGGGCTGGGTGCTAGGTTGGGCTGGGTGAGCTTGGAGCTCTTTCCCAGCCTGGCTGATTCTCTGATTCTGTGTCTCCACATAAGGAGACTCCACAACCACTCCTGCCTGCTCCAGGGCTCTGCCACCCTCACAGGCAAAAAAAGTTTTCCTTTCTATTCCTATGGCTCCTCCTCTGCTGCAGCTTGCCCCCAGTGCCCCTTGTCCTGTCACTGGACATCCCTGGGCAGAGCCTGGCTGCATCCTCCCCACACTGCCCACACAGCACTGAGGGCAGCCCTCAGGCTCCTCTGCTGCCAGCTGCCAGCCCCAGCTGCCTCAGCCTGACCTCACAGGAGATGTTCACTGCCTGCAGCAGCTTGGGGGCTCTGGGCTGGGCTCTCTCAAGCAGTTCCCAGAAGCCCTTCTTGAGCTGAGGGGCCCAGAACCAGACACAATATTCCAGATGGGGCCTCAGCAGGGCAGAGCAGAGGGGGAGGAGAAGCTCTCCCAACCTGCTCACCACAGCCCTTCCAATACAGCCCAGGATGCCACTGTCCTCCATGTCTCATGGCCATGCTGTCATCCACCAGGACCCTCAGGTCCTTTTCCCCAGCAGGTCAGTCCCCAGCTCACAGTGGTTTGTGCATGTGCATCTGCACTCTTTCTGTCAGGCAGAACCAGCCTACAACAGCATTTAATAAGAAATGGTAACACTTGCAGCCCTGTGATTGAAGGGAAGTCAGTGAGTCCTCTCTGCTTCTGTAACTGAAATAAGCTGGAGTGATTTCAAACTCCTTGGAAAGAGCAATCTTAATATTTAAAGAGACTTGATAATATCTATATTTAGAAAAAAAGAATTACTCCAGAGGAAAATCATCCAGACAGAAGATGCTCTTAAAGACTTAAATGCAGGTTTGGTTTTTATAATTGTTGACTGAGCCCTGGGAAGATGCATCAAGTACTAAGAATAGACCTACAGTAAGATATCTAGGAATAGATTTGACTTTCAATGGCAGCTTCATTTCCATAAAGACAGCACTATTGAGGGGATACACCTAAAATTAGGGAACTTATGAGTCCTCCAGCTTCATTTGCATACTACTGTACCAGCTCTGCTTGCTCCTGTTAGTCACAACTACCTGGCAGCTTAGCCTGATCTGGAGGCCTGGATTGGAAAAGCCAAATTCAGCTTTAGTCACCTGGGAATTTTCCTTTTAGAGGTATTTAAGTTCCATACTCTCCTTAAAATAAGTCATAGGATCATAGAACAGCTCAGCTTGGAAGGGACCTCAGAGCTCATCAGACTCGGCTGCTTAAGGTCTCACCTTCAACACCCCCAGGCAGGAGGCAGCCACAGCCTCCCTGGGCAGCCTGTGCCAAACTCTCACCACCTCCTGCTGAAGAACTTCTTCCTCAGCTCCAGTCTAACCCTGCTCTGCCTCAGCTTCAAAGCATTGTCCCCTGTCCTGTCTCATGAGAAGTCCCTCTGCAGCCTTCCTGTAGGATCCCTTCAGGCACTGGCAGGCAGCTCTGAGGTCCCCCTGGAGCCTTCTCCTCTGCAGGCTGCACCCTCCCAGCTCCCTCATCTCCCTCCCCATTATTCTGGTGCAAGTTGATCAGCCTGCTGGGAATATTTTTCCCCACTTGGTTAGGTTGATCCTACATCTTCCTAGCAGTTCCCAGTCCTCAAAGAGGACTGTGGGTTTATAAAGCAAATCCCTGTCACCACCACCAGCTGCTCAACCAGTTGTTGGCTCTCAGTGTCCGCGTACAACAGATGTGCATGAATAATCTCCCAGTAATGATGCTGTCTAATTGCAGCTCTGTCTCAGGGCAGAGGCTGCTGGGCCTAATTCCTGCTCTGAAGCAGACCCTGTGAGCTTCAGCACATCATCTGGGGCTGAATTCAATCCAGCTGTAGCAGAAAGGCAGCCTCCACAAATAGAGATCTTCCTGTCAGGTTTTGATGGGCATGCCCAGCGTGGAGGCACAGGCTGTTCCTGAGGGCTAATTAAGGTAGTACCTACAGAATGACTTGAAGAACATTTGCTAAGATGATTAATTTTTGTTTAAGTGAAGCAATCTTGGTTTTTAAAGCTCTTTGGCCCCAAGACAAAACCTCCTAAGCAGGTCAAAAGCCAACAGGACTGTAAATGTGTGCAGCTCTAAGGAAATGTTCATCCCAAGTCCAGCTTTTTAAGCTCATTTCCACTCTGCTAAGGACTGAGAATGCATTGCTATCATTGCCATTACTTCTAACCCAGAGGTAGTTCAAACAGCAAAGCAGCTCTACAACTTCAAAATGCTTTCAGTCATTACCATTTGACCAAAGTTACTGCAAGTAGATCCCCTTTCTCTTTGTGGCTAATCTTCATTGATTGGGAATGAACAAGCAGCAGCAAATTCCCCAATGCCTGCATTTCACTAGAAACAGCAATTACTCAGTGCCTAGTAATATGCATTTCGAATGTGTTTGGCATTCATTCAATATTCATTGATTACTGTTATCAGCTCAACAAACCCTAATGTGCCCACAGGTAGGGCAGAAAACAGGATCTGCTGTCCTGAGCAGAGAGGAAGCATTGACCCTGCCACAGAGCTCAGAGTGATGGCAACTCAATGTTCTCTCCAGCCAGGTGTTGAGTCTCTAAGCAGTGGTCAAGGGTAGATGCTCTCCCTTTCTTCAGCCAAGGAAAGCACAAGCTCAGTTTATAATTATTTCAGCAGCACAATCAGATTGTTCCTGACTTTGCAGCTCAAGGTGAACATCCCAAAGTATTCTTTATATTGGCTGCTCCTAACTAGTCTCAGATGCCACAGTTAGCATGGGCTGCAGTGCAAAGTATCTGTGTGGTGTATCCAATTAGCAGAAGAAGCAGTCTGCCCTAAAGCAGAGAAGGTAGCAAAGAATCTGAAGAGATACAAATTCTGCTGGTTTCCTGCTGTCAGCCTTGGAAAAGTTAGGTCACCTTTCATGGGAGCTTGAGGAAATGTCCTCATCATGTGGAACCTTGGGCAAGGCAAAAAACAATGTCCTTCCCACAAAAGGATGACATCAAGGCCCTTCAGTGGGGTGCTGCAAACCCCAGATGCTTGTAAATGAACCACAACAGTCTGGTGTGAAGGGCACTCTGCACCCTTAAACACAAGTTCAAAACTCACTGTCATCACTTGAGCAAACCTTCAGCAAAGGAAACTGAAAGCAGTTGGGAATTTCTCAAACCTTAGGCTGGGATTTATCTTTTCTAAATGCAGAGAGCAGAGGTGCTCCAGCCACAGAGATGATCCAAGAGCTGCAGCATCTCTGCCATGAGGACAGGCTGAGGGAGCTGGGAGTGTGCAGCCTGCAGAAGAGACCTCAGAGCTGCCTGCCAGTGTCTGAAGAGGTCCTGCAGGGAGGCTGCAGAGGGTGTCTAGAGACAGGTCAAGAGGGAATGGTTTGAGGCTGAGGCAGAGCAGGGTTAGACTGGAGCTGAGGAAGAAGTTCTTCAGTAGGAGGGTGGTGAGAGTCTGGCACAGGCTGCCCAGGGAGGCTGTGGCTGCCTCCTGCCTGGGGGTGCTGCAGGCCAGGTTGGATGAGCCTTGAGCAGCTGAGGATAGCTGAGAGGTGTCCCTGGGCATGGTGGGGAGGGTGGAGCAGACAATGTCTGAGGAAGAATCCTTCCATTCCAGGACTCTGTGCCTGAAGCACATCATCAGCTCAAGTACTCACCCTACCATGTCTCTGCAGCTGACAGAGGCTGAGTCAGTGCAGTCTAAGACTTATTCATCACAATGAAAAATCCCTATAAATACTCACTTTGCTCTACTGTCCTCAAAGCAGACTTAAGGATGTCTTGCTTGATTATGTATGTCTCTATCAGAGGTGCCTTAAGTTAGAATTCCCAGAGATATTAGTGAACACAAGTCTGAGCTTATCTGAATAGGTCAGGTTAGCAAACAAGATAGATCATCAGCTGCTCTGACAAAAGCCCTGAGCCTTTGGTAATCATTGTTCTGGGATGTGTCTCTGGCAATCAATAGAGAAATTTCATTTGGAGAGATTGACACTGACAGAACATTTTTTTAACGTAGAAAATTTGCTGTCACCTCTGCTGCATCTGCCTCTATATTCCACTGTAAAGTAAGAAAAATGGTTGCTGCTGCTTTTTTTGCCCTGGAGTATATTGGGCTGAAACACATGCAAGAAGATTTAAAATTTGCTATTACAGTTCTTAAGTTCCATTCAGCTCAGTAGAGTCAGGCAGCAAAAAAGAAAATTAGGAGTTAAACATCTTTGCACACCTGGGCTTAGGTAAAGGGGGAAAGGACCTGTGCCAGTCAGGCCTGAATTTCAGCCCTGAAAAATGTCATATTGCTCCATGAATAGAAGCTTGGGATCCTCCTTGGTATTTTTGGCTGCTTCCTGTATTGTGCTGCTGTCTGGCTGAGCGCACACAGGAACATATTGGTTTTCCTTCTCTCTCCTCCTGCATCTCTCCCTTTCCAATGCAAACAGCATGGAAGTACCAGCACTTAACAACAAGGAAGAGGCCGTAAGAGTGGGCCAGGTCCTGGCTCATGCACAGTGAAAATCTCTTTGCTGTTTGACAGGACATTCTGGAAACATCTACTTTTCATTTCAGGCCTTGCTGTGACAAAAACAAGCTCTTTCTGAGCCTATTAAATCATTTCAGATGAGGCCACTGACATGTTACATTTTTCTAGTGCCCCATATTGTCAGTCTTGTTCACCTTGGGAGAGAGTTAAAAGTAAACATTTACTTTTACCTGATGTCTCTTGTGGAGAGCAGTCAAAAAATTTTTTTAACCCCCCCCCCCCCCCAAAAAAAAAAAAAAAAAAAAAATAAATTGTGTAAGTGTGGCAATATTTTTCCAGGGAATGTGAGTGTATGGCTGGCTTCAGATAGCTGTGGGACACTTTATCAACCCCCTCCATCACTGTTACTGTAATGTAAGTCTTGCTGTGGCAGTATTTAAAGATTACAGTCAGGCTCATTTTGCAGGGCTCTATGAATAGGCTGTGGTTCACCTAAATTAGTGATTAAGTCAATCATTCAGATTCCCTTTAGTGAATGAAGTTCCATTACAGGAGAATGGGGGAGGAAGGAACCTAACCCCAGCTATGTTATACACAGGGGAATAAAACCCAAGCCCAGCTATGTTAGACACAGGGGAATAAAACCCAAGCCCAGCTATGTTAGACACAGGGGAATAAAACCCAAGCCCAGCTATGTTAGACACAGGGGAATAAAACCCAAGCCCAGCTATGTTAGACACAGGGGAATAAAACCCAAGCCCAGCTATGTTAGACACAGGGGAATAAAACCCAAGCCCAGCTATGTTAGACACAGGGGAATAAAACCCAAGCCCAGCTATGTTAGACACAGGGGAATAAAACCCAAGCCCAGCTATGTTAGACACAGGGGAATAAAACCCAAGCCCAGCTATGTTAGACACAGGGGAATAAAACCCAAGCCCAGCTATGTTAGACACAGGGGAATAAAACCCTAACCCAGCTATGTTATACACAGGGGGAATAAAACCCTAACCCAGTTATGTTATACACAGGGGGAATAAAACCCTAACCCAGCTATGTTAGACACAGGGGGGGAATAAAACCCTAACCCAGTTATGTTATACACAGGGGGAATAAAACCCTAACCCAGCTATGTTAGACACAGGGGGGGAATAAAACCCTAACCCAGCTATGTTATACACAGGGGAATAAAACCCTAACCCAGCTATGTTATGCAGAGGGAACACCTCCTTCCTACCTGCTGACAGAAAAGGAGCAAAGGTAGTAAGGGGCAGTAACATGGAGTGGTTACTGAAAAGCACAAGGAGTGAGCCTCTCCCTCTTGGATGAACAAGGAGAGCAGGAACCACTGTGCCTCCAGCTGCATGCCAGGGGAAAGGAGCAGGCAGGTCTCTGTCAAAGCCTGTCCCCAGAGCTGCCTGGCTGCACAAGAGGAACATGGCAAACCTCAAACAGGAGATTCCAAACTGTGCCTGCTCTGGTGTTCAGGTGCAGGCTCCAAGGACAGTTCCTCTATGGACTATGCCATATTTGAATGCAACAGGAGGACACAGGCCTGTGAATTTGTCTTTCACTTCCCCTAAAAGTAAGTCTAAAATGCAGCATCTCTTTGATTCTCTGCAAAGAAAAGTGAAAGAGCATCTCCCTTGTCCCACAAACACACAGAGAGGCCTCACAGGAAATCCTGGCTGCCAGGTGATGAAATAACACCCAAAGGTCTTGCAAGGGTAAGGTCAGCTTCAATCACTCTCGGGTGATGTTTTCATGACTTTGGGCTTGACTCTGCAGGCTTTTCTGTTCCTCTGTTATAATGTGCCAGAAGTCTTAAATCAGCTTGTTTAGAGTTCATAAAGGTAGGCAGGAAGAAAAAAATCTGATGGGTGTCTGCTGCTAACACAGAGATGTTCCCTTCTGAAGATAGACTAAACTACCTCTAGGTAATCCTGACACTCTATAGTGGACAGGGTAAGGCTTCATTTTATTTATCTCTGAGCTGACACCCAGGTCAAGCTGAGGCTTTTGCTTCCAGCTTTCCAAAACAATCCTTCTCACAGCTAAACCTGGGGATGTCACCCCAGGATATTCCCACTGATTGCAATCACACTACTGAGCAAGTGCTGGAAACTGTGAGCAGAGGTGTAGGGGACTGACATCTAGAAAAGGTCAGTTTAGAGGCTGAATATATGAGGATATTCTGAGAGGAAGAAGGGAAAGGTCTACCTTGATTTTCCAAACAGGATAATGAGCTCATGGCTGCTGAAATTCTGAGGTCCTGGGAGTATGCCACATGCACCACAGCTCAGACAGAGGTGCTGCAGGCAGAAGGTCTTACCTAGGAATAAGAAGAGAAGGAAAGATTGTGATCTCCAGAGATGCAGGAACACAAAGAGTTAAACTCATGTGTGCCACTAGCCAAGATGAAAACAGAAATTCCATGGGTGGTTACAGTTGTACAGGCTTACCACACAGCTATAATTAACATCAAACTCATTGTGGCTTTCCAGCTTTCCACAAAGGAGTAAACTGCAGCTACCTGGAGCTCCCCTCTAGGTCCATACTGACTCTTTACCTTGCCCAGCTTGCCTTACAGCCTGGCAACATATAATCATGTAATTCCACCTGTAGTTTCTGAGCTGTTGCTGCAGAGAATCCTGTGTGACATTCACTGGCAATATCCCCAGAATTCAGCTTTATTATTCACTCTGGCTTGCCACAAGGCCTCTGCTTCCTAAGCTTCCTATGCCGGTGTCTTCCAGACAAAGAAATAAATTGGAGACAGAGGAAAGGTAAGATAAGTGTAGTGGTTCACTGCTAAGCAAAATTCACTGTGATTCCTACAAAAACACTGGTACCACTGAAGCTCTGATATTGATATAATTGAAAATCATTTTTTTCAGAGGAAAGGAACACAAAAGGCGGTTGGAACTCCTATGTACATGGAAGGTGTGGGTATTTAATTGAGCTTTAACATATGACTTACAATAGCACTTAGGGTACTTCTACACTGCACAACATCATGCCACACAGAGGTACCCCAGTGATCTCTAAGAAAGCCCTACTGAGAAACTAATTAGTCAAGGCAGAGCTCAGTGTTAATTCTACTTTACAGCTTAAGGTATGGCACTGGCTCCTTCAGAGAGACAAATAAAAGGCAAACTGAGATGAAGTAACTGGCTTGGGGAAATTAGAGGGTGGGATTCATCTCACCTGACTTCAGATATCAACAATGCAGACATTTAAAACAAAGCTGGTCCCTGGGGCTCCATTTACAGCCACTGGAGATAAATCTGCCCTTTTAGGGTGCCAATCATCTGCCCTGTTGCAGACGTCTAATTTAGGAGACGATGAATTGCCCCCCGGATTCTATTGACTACTTCCTCACTGACTATCAAGTGAGCCAGAAGCCAGATGCAGATGTCTCCAGCACAGGCATCTGCGTTTAGTCAATAGAATTCTCCCTGCAATGTCAGTGAAGATAGGAATAGTGTATTTCCTTTATCCCCAGACCTGTACACTCTTCTGTAGATCATACCACCAATTTCTTGCCTCTCTTAGTAACAGGCTTGCAATTATTCTGCATGATATTTGGAGGTTGTTCAATTATCATACAAATTAAAGTTTGTTTAATGGACTAGTCAGGTAACCAAGCTGTTGGCTGCTATCAAAAACTAACATATTAAAAACCCAAGAAACCTAATTTCAGTGTAATTAAAAACCCCTTCTAGGTTTCAGATTGCAGTCTCACTGGTCAGCACCTCAACGGATTAAGATGCTAATGTTTTGATTCAGCTGGAAATGCAGAGGTGAAGTTAAGCTGTTGTTGTGTCAGAAGACTCAGCATCATGCAATATAACCCAGCCATGAACAGTGTAACGAGAAACACATCTCTCTGAGGAGTGTGAGATCCACTGCCTCTAGATGCGAATAGGCACTAAAACCTCAGCAAGTATGGGCAGTGCTTGGCGAATAAGAGCTGCAGGAGCAATGAAAATGTGTCTGTGGTATCCTAGCTTCAATTTGCTGCAGGAAATGGAAGGTATTGAAGAAAGGATAAAGGAAGAATACTGTAGAAAGTGTAGCACTCTGTCACTAAACACATTGAGGAGAGGCTTGGCAATTAAATAGTTGTCTACAAGGCAGGTGTCTGCATCTCCTCCTGTTGGCACGGGTCCAGAGGAGGCCATGAGGATGCTCAGAGGGCTGCAGCAGCTCTGCTCTGAGGACAGGCTGATAGAGTTGGGGCTCTGCAGCCTGGAGAAGGCTTCAAGTAAACCTTATAGTAGCCTTCCAGGATCTGAAGGGGGCTCCAGGAGGGCTGGGGAGGGACTATTGACAAGGTCTGGGAATGACAGGACAAGGGGAATGGGTTTGAAGTGTCAGAGGGGAGATTGAAAGTGGATGTTAGGAGGAAGTTGTTTGCAGTGAGGGTGGTGAGACACTGGCACAGGTCTGCTGCTCGCTCCCTGGAGGTGTTCAAGGCCAGGCTGGATGAGGCCTTGAGTGACCTGTGCTAGTGGGAGGTGTCCCTGCCTATGGCAGGGGGTTGGAATTGGATGAGCTTTGAGGTCCCTTCCAACCTTACCATTTTATGATTCCATATTAGCTGAGTGTCCACACTCCCAGCAGAGACAACTGAGACCGAGGCAATGCATTTGGTAGAGCACAGCAGTGTTGGGGCTGACCACAGAAGACTTCCTGTTGGAAGAGACCTCCAAGCCCACCCAGTCCAACTCTCGACCCTGCACCGAGGGGTTCAACACTAAACCACATCCCCAAGAGCCAGGTACACAGGCTGCTTAAACACCCTCAGGAGTGATAACTCCAGCACTGCCCTGGGCA
>VWYK01019971.1:692-20243 GCA_013399775.1 Semnornis frantzii | reverse complement strand
GTGTATTGACCATAAGCAGTACATTGAACACAGGAACTTTCTCTTCCAGTTGAATTAATGTTATATATTATTACTAGTTGTTTCTAGATCATGTGTAAAGTTTCCATGACCGTGAAAAGAAGCAATTATTAAAATCAGTGTTCAGGGTGGCGAGAGTTCTGAATATTGAATATTAATAAACAATACTAATCTTTGAAAATCATCTCGCATCAATTAATTTTCCCTCCATTACAAAGTGATGTTCAAAGGGCACAGAAGTCAACACAGGCTCTATGTGCTATGCAGTAAATGACAGTCATTCATAGCTGTGTGGTGCGTCTTTCCATGAAACTAACACAGTGTCATATTAAGCCAACTGCATGTGTGTATTCATATATGTATATCAACCAGTTTCATCAACATTTAGGTTTATTCATTTTTAAGTCTTGATCATGTTAATCCTAACTAACGTTTTTTTCCAACATTGCAAGAAGTTTTCCAGTGGAGGGATGGGATACTGGAAATTTCAAGCACAGGGCTTTTCTGAAAGGCTCACCAGACACACAGGGCACCCTAAGGGCCTGTGGACAGTTGACAAAAAATTAGTAAGTTTGTTATGGTTCAGGGAAATAATATGGAAGTTACAGCAACAATTTTACGATGACTGCACTGTTAAGCAGCCTTCCCTGAACGAGAGTAGAGGAAGAATAAATTAGAATGAAATTAAAAAGCCAACAATAAAAAAACCCAACATAAACCTGGAAACCAGATGAAACTAATTTTGCTCAGAAAAATTTCTCATTGTGGTATTCAAATGTCTGCAATATTTAGAATAAATCTTGCATGAATAATATTTTTTTTAAATAGGTTTTTATGATTACACATCATGAACAATATTTAAGAGCACTTCTAAATCACATACTTATTTTTGCTCCAAAATATTTATGATAAAGATCGTGGGGGGAAGGGTTTTGGATGGTTGGATTTTTTATTTTTTTCACACTCCAAAAATGAATTATCGTTTTGCTGCTGGGCACACCAGTGTATTTTAAACAACAAAAACATCAACATAACCAAAAAACCCACACATAAAAAGAAAAGGAAAAGAAAGGTAAATTGAGGATGCAATACATGTCATGAAATCACTGCTTCTTGATTCTGAGTCATTTCAATTGCAATACTCCTCTGCCTATAGCAGAGCAGAAATCATCTAGTTATCAAAGCCAAAGCAGCAAAATCCATAAATGCATACCTGTGCAAATCAAAATTTAGAGCAACGTTTCCCCTTCAGAATCATGTAGCTTTAGAAGTGCAATTACAGCCACCATAAAAAGTCCCTGATACTCAGGCAGGAGGTCACCTGCACATTTTTAAAATAAGATCTTTCCACACAAAATCTCAAAGTGACAGTTTTAAGGGCAGCCTCTGGAGAAATTCCCAGGTCATTGCAGCTTGTAAATGTCCCCAGAGGAATTCTCTAGACTGATGCAATTACCGTGAACCACCACCTGCAACTCAATGGCCAGTCAGGGCCATTTCTCTGTGCAGAGATGGCACAATCGCATCACTCCTTCCTGCAGTCTCCAGAGTGATGTCACAGTTCAACATTGTCCCTTTATCTTTCCAACAAAAGATGCAACTTTTACCTGTGATAGTGGCAAAAATTTGAGCAGATTCTTTCCCCCCTCCCAGGAAAGGACACATATCACTGTCTTCAATCTTTACAATATGAAATGTCTGACAAAAAAATTATACTTGATTTGGGGTGCATGAATTCCTGGCTATCGTATGTAGGTGGTCAGAGGAGATGGTTAGCTAGACTTCAAAGATAGTGAAAGAAGGTGATCATGGTATTACTTTCCAGGCCTCATAGTAGGAATCTTGAACTCAGTAAAATTTATATATCCCCTAAATAAGCTATATTAAATCTACCATTGCATCAACATGCAGCTGGCACTGGTCACTCAGTAAAATCAAATAGAGACAATAATAATATAAAAAACAATAATCTTTAAAAAACAGATACCTTAATTTCACTAACTAGAAATAACTACAATCTATATACAATTTCTTATGTTTTTTAAGGCCAGAAGGATATCATTATATCAGCCTAGTTGGAGCTGCTGCATCATATTGCTATGAAATGTTATCAAATCCTAGAGCAGTCTTCACTGATACAACTTTTTATCACTCATACTATTTCAGGAAATCTCTCTCATTCCAGCCTCAGTCTTCCTCATTTCAAGTTTTCATTTTAAAGAGGATCTTTTTACAAGACTATGGAGTTCTCATTACTGGAAATATCATCCCAAAGTCATTACAGAAAACTGTCAAACTTCTTTGCTGAACTAAGAAAAACCTTTTTTAATTTCATAGAACAATGAAACAGATGTCAAATCAGACTTAGAGACCTTTACTGAAGACAGTCATTGCCCATATCCTTTACAAAGCCTATAGAACTGAGACATACTGTATTTTAAGACTATTTACAGTGACATAGCGGTTATGACTAAGTTTTTTTAAGTTTTGGGAGTTTAGGGGTTGGAGTATGGTTGGTTGGGTTTTTTTTAAGAACGTCACTACCTGACTGGCACATGACTTGCAGTGAAATGTCCATGAATTCAACAACAGCCAAACATTCAGCAAGGATTCACATCCTAGATAAAAGATTCATTTTCAAGACTAGCCACAAGAATGTGTACTTGAGCTTTCAGTCGTCCATCAGTTTCTGCATTTCCCAATTCAGTATGTGCAATAAGTGTATTTCAATCCCAACTGGTCAGTTGAGGAGAAAACAGTTGGTTTAGTCTTTTACTGGGGTCTTGAGGGTGGGACTATGTATCTCTTCGGGTTTAGTAGGGCTTGGGGGTTTGCTGCTGTTTTGGGTATGGTTTGGTTTTCAGGTTTTTGTTTGGTTTATATTTTTGTTTGTTTCTTTCATTTGGGTTTTGTTTGTTGTTAGTTTTGTTTGTTTGGAGTTTTGAGGAGTTTTTTTGCTTGCTTGGTGGTTTTTTTGTTTTGCTGTGGAGGGGGGTTTGCTTGTTCATTTGTTTTTTTTTTAAGTGAATTTACTGTCTTTGGGTCTTCTCTCTGTTAAGCACAAAGAAAAGAGTTTTCAAATTTCAATTAATTTCAGTTAATTAAAAAATGTGGGAGGGGGAATTTTAAAAGGTGTATCTCCTGAGTTTCACTGTGAGCTTGTTTGGAATTTTCTGTTATGCATTATTCTTCCCTTCAGCCATGACTAAGATTATGCCTTTCAACATTCATCTTCTCTTTCTATTCTTCATCCACATTTCTAATAACTCTCAATGCTCTTTTGTGTCATTTAACTACTTTCCACTGTATTGAAGCTATCATGGTTCAGTACCTCCACAGAATTTAGTTTATATTCTTCATTTTCTGTGCTGTTAACAAAGATATTAAACATTACAACACATATAGCATTATCCCCTGCTTAGGCTTTTCCCAAAGCTCCAGCCTTCTCCATTAAGCATTATTCTTTGTTTACAGTTGCCCTGCCAACTCTTAGACTGTATGGCAGCATCTCCATCACAGTCAATTTGAATCAATGTTTCAAGCAAAATTTCCTGAAACAGAGTATCAAATGCTTTACTGAAGTCCAGATACATTACATTTACTGCATTTGCTTCATTCACCAGATTTGTAATTCTAACTGTAAGGTAATCAAGTATGATACACCCTTCAGGCCATACTTTTAGCTTTCGCATTTTCTATCCAAAACACATTCAGCACACTGGACTTGGCATGTAGAACCACTGTATATGCAAAGCTGAAAAGAAATAGTTTTGTGGTCCCAGAGGTGTAGCAAAATTCACTGTGTGAACACATGCTGAACTCATTCAAATCTCATCTCCCACAGAACTGGCCTCTCATTATCACTCAGCGTATACACAAGTAAACCTAGGGTGATTAAGCTGCTCTGAGGCAATCCGTACAATTGTATATGGATCAAAAATCCAAATCACGGGGCTGTATGCAATCCGCTTCTGCATCCACTTGGCTCTGCATCCTGACAATTCCCTACAATGAATGTGTCTTTTAATGAACAAACACACACCAGCTACAGTCTTTTGCATTTACTGCTGCAAATCCTTCAGTGACAATTTCTCCTGCCACACAGATAGACAGGAGTCATTTGCCCTCTCTGAAGAGTCACTACCACACTGACACAGAAAGCAATGAACCATTCTTCACTGGGCTGCGTGGCTGGGACAGACAGCCCTGCACAGCATTACTCTGCTGCAAATTCTCATGCTGATTACAACACACTTCACACTCAGGGCAAGCATTTGTGCAATGAGATACTATCCCTCTTGAGCACAGGTGGTGGGCTCCAAATCACGGTATCTGGCTTCCTTAGCCCTTAGAGTGGCAGCCTAAATTTGACATCACTGCTAGCAATTTCTCTGGCAGTGCCAACACGGTACACATTACCCTGTCTGCTACTGGCATGCCTGGGTGCAGCACAAGATAGCTTCTTCCTGACATTTGAAAGGAGCTTTGACTGGCTGCTTTGAAATAAACATACAAAAATCAGGTCTTGAACTACAACACCCCAATCTTGCAGGGATGTAATTCCATTTATTATGCTTTAAAAACAATCACAGACAATACCTTTAAGTTGAAGCACTAAAGATCAATAAATAAACCAACGAAGTATATTCTATATATTTGCATTGGTATCTGGACTGAATAGAGAGGTAAAACTAGGAGCAGAACATACTGCCAGTGACAAAATTAAAAAAAAAAAATCATTTACGAACGATGCACTGGCTGCATTCAGCAGGATTAATATTACACTTAAGGGATATGAATGCAGTTTAAATCACAATGACAATACCTATTACATGTAAATTCAAAACAATTATTAAAGGCTTAGCTCTCCATTGCCAAAAAAAAAAAAAATCTATTTTTATACCTTTTTTTTTTTCTGAGATGCCTCATTTAATCCTCAAATCACTAAAAAATGAAGTACGGAAAACTAGTTAAAGTTTTAGTTTATGTCTCTTGTTCAGACAAACCACATGAGTTGTAGCAAACGTGGTTAGTACAGAAATAAAAGCATCCTGCCAAAATCAGACCAGTCAGTAAATAGAGGTACTCTCTGTTTAGACATTTATTTTATGTGTTCAGAAGCTGTAGATATGTACAAAGTCAGGTATAGTTTAGTTCAGTGCTCCATAAATACTCCTGTATTATCTACCAATGTCCTTGAAAGCCCTCTGCTACCCAGTCCTCATTCCTGGAATCATCTCACTCTAAACAGCTTCCCAACCCTTACTACTACAACCTGAAGCCATTTTGGTACCATATATTTGAATTCTATTGAGATTCCACTTACAGTCAGTCACTCAGTGTGTTATAGGCTATTAAAATACTATTACTCAGCAGATTAACCCCAAAAAAAGGAGTAAATTCTAGGGAGTAAATTATATTCAACATGCCATAGATAGCACTAACATTACTGACCTTCTAAAGGAGAAAGAGGGGAAGGGAAAAGAAAATTTTAAAGAAAAAGTGATCCACACAACCCTAATTCTTGATTTCATTGGTACCAAAATTTTGGAATCTTGGTAAAAAGACTGCAAGACAATCCCCTCTTAAACCAGGGAGCTGCCATCTAGTAGGGCTATTAAGTAGCTATAAAGTCATCATCACTGTTCCCCCAGTCCCTTCTTGGAGTTCTGTATCTCTGTATTATGTTGCAAACAATGTCACATGAACGTATTCCTGTCAGCTCAGCTTTGATGTCAGTGTAGGGGTTATACCAACAGCATCACTTCTAAATTTAACATTTATCTTTCCTGTTCCCACTCCCTAACATCACTTTACAGTAAAATGTTTGTATTATGTGGATGGCATCAAGGGTGATGAAGCTAACAGAAAGGTGTTATCCGCAGAACTAACTTTAAAATCCACTGTGCTAATGTAAAAACAATTCCCCAGGTGTAGAAAGACCATGCAGCAACATCTAATTGAGTGCATGGGAATTGAAATAGTGATGTAAAGATGAAAAGAAAGAGCAAACAAAATACATGCAGTGCTGATAGACGGTAAAAAGCAGAGGCATTGCTGACCAAACCACTAAAAGAGAACTAGGGCACCTCAGTGGATGGATTTGTTTTCCTTCAGTGTATTCCCACAAACGTGCTCACGTGCCTGATGTGCAATGCCAGATGTTATCATCACAAGCACAGCAAAAAATGTCACAAGAAACAATTCCCCACAAATGACAAAAGAAACAAGGGCAGTCCATAGCATAAGACGGACCCAGACAAATGCCAAGTTTTGGAACTCTCTCAATTAGCGGTTTGTTTAATTTTGTTTTAAGCAATGTTCCACATGGTGCAACTTCACATTGCTGCCCAATACTGAAACGACACATGGCCACGCAGTTATGTTTGTGATAATTGGGCAGTTTCCAAACCTTGTTTCTAAACTGGGGAGAACAATGCAAATTGCCTTCCTAAGTAGTAGCAGCACTTGAGACTCTAAATAACACTGAAGTGATTTCTACCTTTCTTCTTGTTTCCTTGGATCTATATCATTCAGAGTCTCTGTCATTAGTTTCCACCTTAGGGGAAGTGTTCTCCTTTTTATTTTTCCCACTGAACAAGTCAACAGAGGGTGACCACTGATGTTTAATTACTGTAGCTCTATGATCAGTTCTAAACTCATTCATCTGAGGATGCATCTTATTATTTCCCACCATACTTGTTTTCTGCCATCCTGTTAAGTTAATGGGGATTGAATTCAAGTCAATTATGAGTGGTCTACTGAGTGGATGGATTCTCTTTCCTCTTCCAGTAAAGAATATTTCTCTTCCAGTACAACAAAAAAAGCACTACTATTCCTATTTCTTACCTAGACGTTGTCTTTATTTCGATCTAATTTTCACCAGCATGCTTTTTTTTCCTTTAGATAATATTGTTTTTTTCCCGGTACTGTACTAAAATTTACCCTGAAGTCAGTAGAAGCCCCATTTACTTCAGAAATGTCCTACTCTTTCTACTGTATCCTCTCACCCTTTTCTTCTAAAATAAGTACTTTCAAGATCACCACCTTGTCATTTGAACATTATCTATTGGTCCTTGCAAATTCACGTTACACACAATTTCTGCTCTTTCTCTAAATGCCAGGTTGACATCTGACCTGACTTTGAGCTCTAAATACCGTTCTGCTTCAGGTTTACTTCAAGTATTTACACTTCTTTTATTCTGTCCCTGAGATCAGCACACTGTTCATCCTTCATTCTGGACTGGGCAGCTGCTTCTAGATGGGTGAATTTTAACACATTATCAATCATGAATTCTGGGGTTTCCACACACCCAGCACTACACAGGTGCATGTTTGAACCACATTTTACACCAGATGTTACCTTTAATTCTTATGTCTTTCTTTCCAGATTTTTGTAACAGGTTTTGCTCATTAACTTATATCCTCATTAACCTAAACCCAAACACAAAGTTTCAAAATCTACTCCTACTCTTTCATTAAAACCATTCCTCCACCATCTTCCTGTGAGCTCGCCTGTTGCTTCGAATGAAGAAGTGCCTGTTAAATCTCCTTCAGGTGTTTTACACATTTCCCAAAAGGTTTAATTCTTTCCCCTCTTTCCTCCACTCCCCAATTATCTTCTGGTTGCACCCAAGAATCAAAAAGAGACATGTTTTAGCCTCACATCAGTGTCTGACCCATCAATATAACCAGTGTCAGCCTCTGCACAGGGTAATCCACCTCAGCTGGCTATTGCCAAACACTTTTGAACAGTTCAGTACTCAACAGGGCACAAGCTAAATGTAGCTGAAGTGAGACCATAAGCAGCTAGAAAAGAATTGATAACCATTGTCTAACTAGCTTAGATACAGAAGATGTGTTTTTAAAAAGCAAACAAAACAAAAGCAAGGCTTACCCATGGATGCACAGACAAAACACAGATAGGCAAAAACACAATGTGGTGCTGGAGAAGACTCCAGGAAGACAACAGAACAGCCTTCAGTACCTGAAGGGGGCTACAGGAGAATTAGGGAGGGAATTTTTTACAAGACCTTGTAGTGATAGGCTGAGGGTAGTTTTGGACTGGATATTAAGACGACGTTCTTTACAGTGAGAGTGGTGAGACATTGGAACAAGTTGCCTCAGGAGGTTGCAGATGTCCCATCCCTGAAAGTGCTCAAGGTCAGGTTGGATGGGGTTTTGAGTAACCTGGTCTAGCGGAAGGTGATCCCACTCATGGCACAGGTTTGGAATAAGATGATCTTTAAGGTCCCTTCCAACCCGAACCATTCTATGAACCTATGAATTCCATGGTCCCCATCAACACAGTAGCAAAGAAGTATAAACCTCCATCATGTCAGTCTGGCATCATCATCAGTTTGGCACAAATAGGACTGAATCAGCTGACACCTCCTCACTGGCACACAGCCACTTGTGTGAATGGACCTGTTAATCTCATTACTGTTTGCGATAAATTGTAGTAGACACATCAATGTCAGCACTACTGTGACAGTTAGAAAGGAAATTAAGGGTTGCTCTGCCCTCCAGGCAGCTCTTTCTCCCATGGAAGCATTTCCATCACTTCAAAGTTGGTAAATATTGCCAGATGTGGTAACAGTGACACAGACACTGACAGATTCAATTCTGTTTTGATGGGAATCCAAAATCTCTATAAGAAAATTAATTCATGGTAAAGAAATAAATCTACTCTCTTTAAGAGGTCACTTTATAATTAATTATACTTTAGCTTCTGCAGCATTTTGCAGAGTACCATTCTCTCTAATATAATTATGTCACAAACTGCATTTTATGGCAAATCTGAATTCATAGGTCTAGTCTGGAACACCAATAGCGAGACTACATTAATATGAAGATTCAGTAGGTATTTATAACAAGTATTGGCAAAAGCAGGTAATAAAATACTACACAGCCTTGAGACAAAAATTAACGAGACAATAAACAGTAAGAAATTAAGAAGCTGACAATTTATTGTATTCCAGAAACAGAAATTATACAATCAGTTGTGTCTTAATGCTAGCTTTCATACTGACTGTAATGGTACAGACCTTGTTCAGCTTTCCCAATTATCACACCTAGCTTCCCACAGCAGAACTTGGCAATTGTCATCTCTTGGGCCTCCCCAACACAGTAACAGCCTCACGGCACCCTGCCCATGCCATGAGCAGCTTCCCACACCTGGTACAGCCCCTCATGTTTCCAAAACCCTCCCAACAACTCTAAGTGACACACTTGGCACTGCCACTTCTGTCCCTCCCCACTCTCCCCTCTGCCTTCAGTGGAAGGCACTGCTCCACTACATGGAGAGTATGGGGGCACTTCTGCTTGCAGAGGGTTGTGTACAGCTAATGGAGGGATCTGACTGCACGTTAAGTCTTGCTGAGGTCTGGGCATACACAGGAAAGACTAATAAATGTACCCAGTAGAAGAGGAGGCTAAGGGGAGACCCTACCACTCTCTGCAACTACCTGAAAGGTGGTTGGAACAAGGTGAGTGTTGGTGTCTTCTCCCTAGTAACACGTGACAGGATGAGAGGTGTCGCAGGTTGAGTTGAATCTGGTGCTGGTATGCAATATCATGCTGCTGTCAGCCCAAATTTGCACTAGGAAAGGTCTGTGTTGAATATTAAAGAAATTTCTTCACTGAAAGGGTTCTCAAACACTGCAATAGGCTCCCAAGGGAGTTGGTTGAAACCTCATCCCTGGAGGTGTTTACAAGCCACAGAGATGTAGTGCTAAGAGACATGGTTTAGCATCAGACTTGGTAGAGTTAGATAATGGTTGAAGTCAATGACCTTAATGGTATTTTCAAACCAAACCAATTCTATGATTCTTTGGTCATGTTCATTGGATTTGCATAGCAATATTTCAGTTGGAGAGGTGGCTGAAGTTATGGCTTCTGTAAGAAAGTCCTAGAAGTTTCCTCTGTGTCCAATGGAGGCAATGACAGATGTCTCCAAGATGAATTACCTACTAGCCAAGGCTAACCCATCAGTGGTAATGCCTCTGTGATAATGCTTAAGAAACCTATTACACAGGAGCAATGTCCAGTGGAGAGAAGAGTGAGAATATGAAACAACTCTGCAAACATCAATGTCAGTGCAAAAAGAGGGAAGGAAGTGGTTCAGGCACTGGAGTAGAGATTTCCCTGCAGACTGTGGTGAAAAGTATGATGAGATAGGCTGTCCTCCTGCAGCCCAAAGAGGTTAATGGTGGAGCAAATATCCACCTGCAGGTCATGGAGGACCTCACATTAGAGCAGCAGGTGGCTGCCTGACAAAGGCTGCTACCTCATGGGAAAGCTGTACTGGTGCAGATCCTGCGGACCCCTGGAGAGAGAATCCCACACTGGAGCATGTCTGCTGGCAGGACTTGTGGCCCCATGGGGAACATCTGCTGAGGCAGTCTGTTCCTAAAAGACTACAACCCACAGAACAGATCCATGCAGGAGCAGTCAGTGAAGAGCTTTAGCCCATAAGAATGGCTTACATTAGAGATGTTTGTAGAGAGCTGTCTCCTGTGAGAGAAATCCCCCAGTGGAGGCATAGTGTGAGGAGTCCTCCCTCTGAGGGGGAAGGAGTAGCAGAGACAAATGTGTCATGAACTGACCACAACCTTCATTTCCCATCCCCCTTGTCCCACTTAGGGTGGAAAGGAGGCAGAGAAAATGGGAGTAAAGTTAAGCCTACAAAGAAAGGAGGGCTGGGGAGGAGGCAAGATTTAAGACTTGGTTTTATTTCTCGTTATCCTACTCTGATTGGTTTGGTAATAAATTAAACTAATTTTCCTCAAGCTGAGTCTGTTCTGCCCATCATGTTAATTGTGGAATGATCTGTTCCTGTCCTTACCTCAACACATGAGGTTTTCTTTACATTTTTTCTCCCCTATCTGGCTGAAGAGAGTAATTGAGTAATTGGTGCATGTGGTGTCCAGCCATAAAATCAACCAAAAAAAGAAGTTAAAAACCAAGCACTGTCTCCTTCCACCACACACTGGGCAAATCTTTCCACCAAAACCTTTCCCACTCATTTCCCTTTCCCATTACATCCCACTTCTCTTCCCAAACATTGTTTTCTGTCTTGCCTCTGCAGTCTGTAGTTTTGGCCACCTTTCTAAAATCCACTCTCTCTTTCAATATTATCTGCCCAACCTGAACAGGATAGGGAGTATTGTTTTTTCTACATTTGTTTCTTCTACACGCATACACACAAAAAAAAGTTATTCTGTTCCATGGAGTAATCTGAAACTGCATTTTCTCAGAGAAACACATCTTAAAACAATTAGCAATCACCCTAGACTTCAATAAGAGTTCAAATGAAGCCTTTGAGAAACTCCAGTCAGATTGTCATCCATGGGAATTCTGCTCCTCCTCCGAATTATGCTGAAAGATCCCCCTCTGTTTTGCAATTACAAGCAAATAATAAGACTGAAAATACATTTTTCATTCTATAGGAAATTCTGACATTTCAGATAATTTTTTCTGTATCAGAATAAAAGACTGAAACTCTAAGGCTGCTAAATTGTATTCATTTCATAGCATTACACAACAGTAGTGTAAAACAGTAAATCAAAACAAACATGAAATATTAGCCAAATTAGTTTCTAAGAGCCTACATGCTGTAATGAAAATAAACAAAGCAGTAACATTAACCAAAAGAATTAACTGTTATCTGAACAAAAGTGAAAACATTTTTTTCCTCAAAAACACAAAAATTCCCACAATGAATTTTTTCCTAATGCTGCATTTATCTTCTACCACTGACTCGCGGGCAGAAAGGCATTGCACAGTTTGGGAAAACTTCAAGGTACTGTCCAGTAATAGAGTACTCCAATCCACCCATAACATCACCATCATTTCACATTTAAGAAAAATGTCTTTTGCCTTAGCCAAATTTGACTTTATCATGTCCTAACCACCTAAGCTAACAGAGCTCTGCACATGCACTGATTTTCTTTCTATGCTTGCATTTTAACCTTCCTCATTTAGAGTACTGAGTATGATATTTACATCTATTCCGCAGCAGGAAGTCTTGATTCACAACTTCCCACCTGCATCTCATATTTGCTGGTTGCTGATTTGAATGATAAGATACATTAGAAGTTTGTGGACACAACTCTCCCCATGTCTGAAGTCAAAATAAAATACTTCTCTGTGGGTATTTATGTAAGAGAAACTCTAAATTTTATTACTTCATTGCAAAATTCAACTTCTATACAACTCCTGGCTATAGCAACATAAGCATTTTTCAGAAAAGCTTCAATGTAAATCACAGAATCACAGAATACATCTATTTGGAAGAGACCTCACAAATCATCCAGTCCAATCCTTAATCCAGCACTGAAGGGTCAATGCTAAACCATGTCACTAAGCACCATATCCACAAGGCACTTGAATGCCCACAGGTATGATGACTCCACCATTGCCCCAGGCAGACCATTCTAATGTTTGATAACCTTTTCAGTGAAGAAGTATTTCTTAATATCCAGCCTGAACCTCCTCTGGTGCAGCTTGTAACCATTTCCTTTAGTCCTGTCACTTGTCATTAAACAGAAGAGCCTGGTTGCCTCTTCACTCCAATCTCCCTTCAGGTAGTCATACAGAGTGATAAGGTCTCACCTCAGCCTCCTCTTCTCCACACTGAACAATCACAGTTCCTTCATATGTTCCTCATAGGTCATGTGCTCTAGGTCCTTCGCAAGGCCTTCTCTGAACACACTCCAGCACCTCAGTATCCTTGCTGCATTTTAAGTTTTCTTCAGAGATTTTATTCACTTAAGACTGTCTCCACCATATTTTTGAGACAGAGATCCATCAGAATGAAGTACTCCAAATAATCAAAAAAAGTCAGGTAAAGGCTTCCTATGAGTTCCCCAAACATTCTCAGGCATGCAGACACTCTCTCCATGTACTTCAATGATGTTCCTCTAAACAGGAAAATCTATAGTTTGGGTAAAAAATAACCTTTGAGCCTGAGAATCTCAGGTTCAACCTGAGAATCAGAACAAGCTATCAGGTAACCTAAGTTCCTTAATGACTCACTGGTTTCCTTAAGACTCAAGTATGTGAGACCACTGAGAAAATGCCCAAACTCAGTATCTATCTACTGATAACAACAAAACAACCATGTGGATTTCCAGTTAAAGAAGCCTAAAAGATTTTCTGAGTCTTTCTGTCTCATGGTATTTTAATTAGATTGTTCTGAACCTCAAGCCACACAGCAAAGTCTCTGGGGCACGCTGCTATATGGTTTTGACCTTTTTAGGCACTATCAATAGAATCAAACATCTCTTGCAAATTTGAAGGCATACAAGCACCAATTTTTACTACTGCAATTAATATAAAGTGCTGTCTGTTTAGTATTAATCAACACTGAACTACAGTCACCTAAAAGGCACAATAAGCATCAAGTATATGTCCTATAGCCACATACATCAGTCCTTGCAATATCCATCTGTCCTTGATCACATCAAATCTAACTACACCAGTATAACTTACAGCAGTAATGTTTAATCAATGAAGATACAGAATACCTATGCTAGCGTAGGTTCACATCTACAGGATCTGACCTCAGAATGACATTAGTGAGAATTATTTGATACATTAACTGTATAAAGGTACCCAGATCATAAATTATGAACCAGAAGTACAAGACTGCAATAGTTAAAAGGCAATTTAGAACAACTGATATTGGTAAAGAAATTCCACCATGTCTAGCAATAAAAGGAAAAACAAGCAAGCAAACAAAAAAATCCCACACAAAAACCCCACAAAACAAACCCTGTAGTACAGAGCCCATGATTTCAAAATGTAATTTTGGAAAAAATACTAACTATAATCTGCATCTAATTTTATTTTCTATATTCTAATTTAGTTGAATACATGCTATGACTATTGTCTATTAAAAAGCCCATACAACAATTTTCTAAATACCTCATTTGCAATTCTGCTCCATCATTGAAAATTTCTAGCACTGCAGCTGCAAAGGCTGCTAAACCTGCCTAGTTTTCACTTGTATGTACAAATGGTCAAAAAATATTTGAGCTGCTGAATTTTCAGTCATACTTTTGTTAGATTACAGATACTTCTGCCCAAATCCTCACCCCCTTGTTCATGGTTGGGGCTTTAAGTTGTGTAATATTCTGTGGTATAGCATAGCAATATGTAATATAGCCAGATGCAACACACAAAAAAATAAGCTCTTATAGGTGTAACGGCACTCAAAGGATATTCCCTGGATGCTGTTTGTCAGTCATCATGTGTCCACAGATTACACTATATGTCTGGTAAAAATATGAAGACTTTTTTTTAAAGCTGTTTCACTAACACAGCTATAATCTCTTCTGCTCTGCTTCTTTAATCCCTGAAGATCTTTTTAATAAGCCTCTCCCACAGAAACCGATTAAAATCCTCATCTTTCATATCCTTTGATTACAAGAAATAACACAAAGAGTAATTTATATAAAGTGTTTGCAATTATGCTGAAACTGCATTTTAATAGGTTGCTTCCTTTGATTTATTTATTTCTGGACATCCATGAAGAAGCATAGTAGGCCATTACACTACAGTATTTCACCATCATCAGAGAAATCACAGTCTGGTATGAGATTCACTGCATGACAATTCTACTGTAGGAACAAAAGTAATCAGCTATAACAGTGTTATTAATTACAAAGGAAATTACCTTGGTACAATATGAAACTAACTAAAACGCATGAATATTTACTACTTATGATAGGTAAAACCATAACTCTCCCTATTGTATGCCTTAATTCAAAAAAATAAACAATTCAAAACCCAACTTAGCATAAAGCATCTGCATTTAGGAGTAAATGTCTCCATGATGGTATATCTCAGTTTTATGTTGAAGCATCTGCTAAATGTTATTGTAGCTCTTTTCTATGAATCAGGGGTTTTGCAGTCCCTGCTTCAGCTTAGGGAACTCCTAACAACTGCTCTGGCTGGTGAATGCAGCATAGACAGAAGAACCAGATCATGGGTTTTGCCTGTGCTCTGGTGAGACTTAGGAGAAGACTGTCTATGAATTAAAAGGACAAGAAAAGGTTGGGCCTTCACTGCAAGGAGTAATAAAAACATGGCCCTTTGCTGTACCTGTTATTTCCCATGGCCTTCCGAAATCAGTCTCCAAATAGAATTTACATCTATAGAAGAAATTTACTGAAGCCCAGAGTTGTAAACACTGATGAAGTGCAAAACCACTGTCTTCTTCTAGAAGGTGACTACCACGAATTACACTTAGATCTGAATGGATGTGTTACTGAAATACCAGGGAGACATGCCACAACTGAAAACATTCAAAGTGCATCATTGACTGTACAATTCTTCCCATAGCTATTAATATAGAAAAGTAGAAGACAACAAACAAACATTAGCAGGCTTCCTCTCTGTGGGCTTGCCCTTTGTTCTGTGAGCATGTTCAATCTTGCCTCTCCCAGCACTCCAGGAAAATACCACCTTGAGGGACATCTTTAGGAGACCTTATTCCTTGTGCAGCATAACAAGCATCAAACAGGTACAATTTAACATGAAATGGAAAGGGTGAAAATTAGAAACTGTAAATACTTACAAAGTAAAGCAAGATCACATGACATACTAGAGACTGACTCATACTTCCTTGGTTCAACAACTTAAAGATCAATCTCTTAGTGGAATCCATCCCTAATTATCTGAAACCAAACATGTCCAGGCTACTCTAACTTCCAGCATTTCATGTCTTGCCTACAATTGCATGGGGTCTAAAATAATCCAAACAGTCTGCAGAGTGGGTATTTGTTCCCATTCTCTTATTCCAAGGCAATAACCCTTCAGCATCATTAGGCAGGCAGTAGAGAACAGTATTAACATAACTACACAAACAAACCCAGGCTTATCTGCAAAAAAATCAAATCCTTGCAAACCAATTGATGTTTTGGATACTGTGAGTAATCAGAGAAGCCCATCACACAAACACTTCACTAAGCTTCTCAGTCTCTGATCCTCAATGTAAGATCCCACACCCTCCACAGCAAATTCTGCAACCATCTCCTCTGACTTTGTGCAAGTTATCTGACACTATAAAGAACACATGAAAGTGTCACTTTTTGTCGTGTTTTACAGCTCACTTTTGATGAAAGAGTAGACTTTTGAATAATTCTAACAAGTCTGAATCTATGTATTAATAACTCATGGACAGGGTTGACGGACCAACTGTGCTTGTCTCTGAAGAGCAGCTCTGCAGTACACTGAATTGCAGCTATCAATTTCTTACATCACAATCAGGAAAAAGAGCAAAATACCCCTATCATGGTGACCACATGTCATAACTAAGAGAATGGTAAATTCAGACTCCTGGTGAACCTCTGTACAAACACTCAAGTCATTTAAATTTCAGGTGTCCTGACAATTTAAGCATTTCTAAAAATGCTTAATGAAAGCTAAAAGATCATTTGAGAGAATTCACAGATTTACAGAATGGTTTGGGTTGGGAATTAGATGAGCTTTAAGGTCCCTTCCAACTCCCACGCCATGGGCAGGGACACCATCCACTAGACAAGGTTGCCCAAGGCCACATTCAGACTGGCCTTGAACATCTCCAGGGTGCATCCGCAACCTGCCCAGCAACGTGTTTCAGTGTCTCACTACCCCTCACTGTAAAGAATTTCTTCCTAATATCCAATCTAAATCTACTCTTCTCAAGCTTAAAGCCACTGCCCCTCATTCATTTGTCAATAGCTGATTTTAAAGTGAAAAGTTTGTGTCTCAATTCATAAAAATAGATATTTGTGCCTTGTTATTGAATGCTGACCCACTGTACAAAGTGTTTATGCACAGTTATCCACATGATTGTTCGTACTTAACACTTGACTTCTTTTCTGAGAGTACAAAGCAAATTGTCAGGGTCACAAGGTTTGTATAGATTTCCTGTAAAAAAAAGTCAAATTACCAAAAACCCAAAACAAGCAGTATACAATACCCACCAGATTTCTTACAGGTCACCTAACATCTTACAAGGTGGTTAAAGTTTGACTGATGTGATCAAACTGAAACCTATAACCTAGTGTAGAAGATGTTACCCATCTCTTTAAGTGTTCCCTGGAGCAGGTCCTTAGCAGAGAAACTTTTTGCTTAGAATCCTGTTTCTCGGATAGCTTTTTCACTGAGGAGGTTATTTCCATCAACGTTGTTAGGCTGAAATAACTCAATAGGGGACAAACCCAAAGAAAACAAGGCCAAATGCAATGGGCCCTGCAAAATAGGCTGCACACTCAAACAAAATTCTCTACTAATGAGTTTCCAAGTCTCTATAAAATCCCAATATTTGACAAAGAGCATTCCTACTCACATTTTAAAACCCTTTAGCATAAACTGTTATGCTTTAATTAAACACAAAATGCAAATCACATCCTTAGGAGATAAGGTCTCTAGCTGCTTCTCTTGCAGTAAGCCAGGAAATCAACCACAGCGGTAATGTAGCACAGAGACCAGGGCAACTGGGCCCCTCATGGAGCTTAGCTTCCCAAATGCTACTCTGAGGGTCAACTCCTGAAGAGTTACTGGAGACACTGCATACAGCAAGGCTCCCTGTTGGCAGACGGGAACCCAACCCTCTCTGCTCTTGTCTTCCTGACTGTTAGGCTGCGTTTGCTAACAAACACGAGACAGCTTTCATAGTACGAATGGCAGACAACCCTTTGTTCATCTAATGTTTAAAAACTTCACTTACTAGACATCATGATAGAACTGCAATTCCATGTAAAACCATGTTGTTTGATGACTGACTGCCTCACTATCAGGAAGTCAAGAAAAATAGACACAATATGGAAACCCAAGTCATGTCGGCAAAGAAAGATTGTGTACTTCCAAATGTCATATCAAGATAGTCGATATATCTTCATTTCCGCTCCTGCTCGAATCTACCAGTTCAGGCAAGCCAAACACATTTTCACAATAAATGAAACCTGTTGATGGGAACAGAACCAAAATTCTATTTATTTTATCATACATGAAGATAGCTAGAATTTTTTCCAAGTCTGCTTAAAAAACATTATATATAGATATAGTTCCACAGAGGTAAGATTTATTACTACATATCAGGAAAGTATCTGACAACAGCTAAGTAAAATGTCAGAGTCTGTGTGTATAATACACTATCCATAGTACTGGGAACTCACTCGAGTCCACTTCAACTTAAGAAGTGAGTCCTGAGACCTGGGGACAGAACGACAGTAAGAAAAGTCACCTGAGAACTCCTCTTGAGGACTTTCATGCAAAAAAGAGACAAGTGTGAAAGATACAGCTGGTACTACAGCACTATGGAAAATTGGCAAACAGAAGTTATACAGACATTTTAAAGTATCTGAAGCACTGTATTCTAGGGTGCATTTACTCTTTGTATTAAAAAATGAAGGAAGGAAATCCATTCCACAGACACATGCATCTTTCTAAACACTGCTGCTGTGCAGCTACAACATACCTAACTCCACTGTCATCACTATCACTTTTTTTTCACCTAATTCCTTTTTAAACCACGATTCCATATTTATGGTCCTGCATGAAGTACTGGAACACATAAAACCACATCTTTCTGCAACGTGCCTTTACGTCACTCAAGGTGGGCAGTGCCACAAGGCATATGGCTCCCTGAAGTCATTCTTCAGACCTAGTTAAAGCTGCTGTATAACTTGGTCTTTGCACTGAAACATTTCACTGAAGCTGTCAGCATCTCCTTGACTAGAAGAGACATGCAGTACTGTAGCTGGTAAATGGAGAGGGAGGGAAAGATAAGCTCTGGAGGAAGTATCTATTTCACTTGGAAAATTAAACTAATTCCTCTAACCAAAATAAATAGCAGTGAAATGTTACATGTCCTTCAGCTCGGGTAGGAGAAAAAGATATTTCCCATCGGATACTTGCACAGAGTTCAAAACTTGAGGAAACCACATATTACAAACTTTTTTATTGAAGTCATGAACATTTATTATTAATGATCTGTAGTGGTAAATATCTTCACCTAAAATGATAAGGACTTTTCAGAATTTCTTCACAGGGCATGGAAAGGAATATTTCACTCGGGCACCTGCGGCTGTGTGAGCCTTCCTCCTTGCTGAGGAAAAGATTATACAGTTTAAGTAAAATACAGAAGAAAGACTCTATGTTCAGACAGGCATGACTATGAATGCTAAATAAGAGGGGGATGCTCTGAAGCTACTGAAGTTCTTGGAATTTCCACGCCAGCCATACAGCATACATAACGTCAGACCAATATTAATGAACCAGAATAAGGAGACGGGAGGGCCTACATGTCAGACCTTTCTTTAAGCTAGGTACTAGAACTATTCTTCTGGTCAAAATTATTTTCAGACTAAGAATCAGCAAAAATTGAATCTCTAAAGATACTAATTTATTTGTTTTGCTGCCCAGTTAACACACTATAACTGATATAGTCAAGTTCTGAACTGCTGTGATACTGAGAAAAATATTAGAGTTTAAATCACAATGCTCTTCACACTGAAAAATGCACAATGTTACTTTATGAAT
>VWYK01019970.1:5498-23383 GCA_013399775.1 Semnornis frantzii | reverse complement strand
TTAGCCTCAAACCAGCACGATCACATTTGAACTAACTTCTTCAGAAGTTCATTTTTCTTAATTTCACCTTTCCTGCATGCATGAAATTGAAACAATTTACAGAGTGCATGTTAGAGGCATCACTCCCTCTAAGTTCTCTCAAATGATAGGTGAGATGCTTGAAATTCAGCACAGCATGGTTGTAATGCATACAGCTAGAAAGAGATGTTTGTCTTTATAAAGGATCAAAGTAAAAAAAAAAAATCTTTAAAATTACTAATTTCACTTAGGGACAGTCTACCTAATAAAAATAAAATTATTTGTGTTTTGCATGTGGATGACTTCCTGAAATTTCTGTGATGTGACACTGGAATAACCATGCCTGAATGAGTGTCTAGGGGTCTTGTACACCACCTCAGGTCTGCAACGTTAGAAAGAACTTCTACAAGAATATAGAAAGGAGATTGCACCAAAATTATTTATAAAATGGTCCTATAATTTGTCAAAAAGAACATTGCAAAGTCTGTAGCGTTTTTTTCATGTCACTGCAACAAAATGCAACATTGAAGGCCCTGCCTGCAGAGAAATTTTGCAGAACTGCTGGAGAGGAAATGAAGTGCAACTGTCTCTTTTTAAGGAGTGATTTAGGTGGGTGTTTTGACATGAGTAATATCTGTAACAAAACATGCAAATTCTAAGTAAATTGTGCTGGTGAGTAAATCTTTGGGGGATTTTTACATCCTTAATTAATGATTTTAATGTCAAATTAGGACTCTGGCTCTATTAATGTGTTTTCAAAGGAGTGAGTATCAAATCCACCTACTTTATTCTCTTCTTCCTTATTCATCTCATCTGTTTTACCATTTCTGTGACTGGAAAGAATTTTAAAAGTGTATTCAAGCAAGCAATAGCAGCTCTGAATGCATGAAAGAATGGGAGAGAACCCATTTCAGCTTTGAAAAGGAACAGGAAAAATGTTAGTGTTAGTACTTCAATTCATGGGAGAAACAGCTGCATGAGATACACTGCCTCAATGAAGTCTTCAGCCACAAAGCTCAAGCAGCATTTGCTCCATCAAGGCAGCAAGGTCTTGCCAGCATTTCAGAGAATCACAGAATGTCAGGGGCTGGAAGGGACCTTGAAATCCCTGCCAGAGCAGGAATTCCTATACCAGATCACACAGGAACATGTCCAGGTGGGTTTTGAATACCTCCAGAGAAGACGACTCCACAACCCGCCCTGGGCAGCTTGTTCCAGTGTTCTGTCACCCTCACAGGGAAAAAAATTCCTCCTCATGTTTACATGGAACCTCCTATGTCTCAATTTCCACCCATTGCCCTTGGTCCTGTCGCTGGGCATCACCCAGCACAGCCTGGCTCCAGCCTCCTGGCACTCACCCTTCATGTATCGATAACCATTGCTGAGGTCACCTCTCAGTCTCCTCTTCTCCAAACTAAAGAGCCTCAGCTCCCTCAGGCTAAGAGAGATGTTCCATTCCCTTCAGCATCTTTGTGGCTCTGCGCTGGACTCTCTCAAGCAGTTCTATGTCTCTCTTGAACTGGGCCCAGAACTGGACACAGTACTCCAGATGTGGCCTCACCAGGCCAGAGTAGAGGGGCAGGAGAACCTCTCTCGACCTACTAAGCACAGCCCTTCTAATACAGCCCAAAACGGCATTGGCTTTCTTGGCCACAAGAGCATATTGCTGGCTCATGGTCAACCTCCCATCCACTAGCACCCCCAGATCCTTTTCCCCTTCTTTGCCTTCCAACAGTTCTTATTTCCTTATAGCGTTGCAAACAACAGGGTTCCTTTCTACTTCAGAAATGTTACCTCATATTCCTATGACTGGGAAAAAAACCTTCACTTTATAAAGTCTCCTGCTATTTCATTCAGCTGACCTGCTTCATGTGACTTTTCCAGGGATAATTTTGTCCTAAGTATATTACAAATGGATGCTTTGTTCCTGGAGTAAAAGCTTGCGGTCTGGTTTTTTTTTTTTTTCCTCATGCCAGTGGGAAACCCAGGGATTCTCAGTGGATTATCATAACTGCCTTCTAAACTGCTCTAATGCTTAATCCAAAGAATACCTGGATATTTTCCATTATAAACAGCACAGATGCCCATATTTATAGCAGTGCAGTTCCCACATAGAAAGCATTTTGGGCATATTCTACTGTATGAAGATCTTTAATTATAGTGTAGACGGACTTGGGGTTAAAATGTACTTTGCTGCTTTTCTGTTTCAGAATGGAAATTAACTTTGGTTTGCCAACACACTTTTCATCAATTTTCTTTCAAATAATTGATTTGGTGAGAAATTCTGCTGCTTTGAAGGAGGGATATGAGTTTCAGTTTGCTTAGCTTGTCAGAATTTTGATCAGACATACCATAAAAGATGTGGTGAAAAGTCAGGCTGCAAGTATTTTGGTCCTGAATTATGCTAAGTCAGACTTGTTTGGCACTCAATTGCCAATATAAAGTTTAGGCTTTGGGTGGGGTGTTTTTTTTTTTTTAATTGTTGGTTGGTTTTGTGGTTTTTTTCCTTTTTTTTTTTTTTGTTTGGTTGTTTTTTGGGTTTTTTAAAAAAAATTCTTATTAGTTTTATGGGTATAATGTTCCTTGCCCTTCCTTGTGAAATATCACAGTGTAACAGTAGAAAATTTCTCACTGAAATTAGTAGCTCTGATTCCTTAGCAATGTTTGAACTGTAGGATATAAATCAAACTTGCAAATTCAAGAGCAAACCAAATGTGGGGTAGGTGTCCAGCTAAACACAGTTGACTCATGCAGCAGAGGCAGCCCCTGAAATAGTTTGTGATCATGTAAATACACTTCCTGTATTTTAATTCAGACAGTAATATTTTTTGTTTGTTTTCATGACTACACAATTTTTGTTTAAATGTCTGACATTTCAGGTGCTGTTTCATATAATAAGATTTGAGAGGGCTATGTAATTTGTACATAATATATATCAGAATGCATAGCACAGAATGATGTTTCTTTAATACATAGGACTGTAGGTTTTATTATTTGTGTAGTAAATGCTGTTCCATGCAAAAAAAAAAAATAAATGTCCTCATTGTATCACAGAGCCATATGGAAGTAATTAGTGGTTTAATTACACAAGCTTACAACTTTACTTTGGATTTTATGAGTGTAAAACCAAAAGTGGTAGCAATTCTGCCAGGACTGTATATAATTTAGTCTGGCTGAATGGGGGCACAATGTACTTCTCTTTCACAAAGCACATGCTTTCAAAAGCTTGTCTTTCTGAATTTGGGGAAAAGAAGCAGCTCACATCATTCTGACTCTGACTTCTATTGGAAATAGGTATTTGATAGGCCAGATCTTCAACTCACCTAGCTCTGTTGACATCTGCATCAGTAGGATAATTATCCCAACTGAGGATCCATCTGGGATGGAAGAAAACACAGCTGCTTTTAACCTGTTCAGCAAAGGAAAAACAAACAATGTGTTCAAGTGTAATGTCATGAGAGGTTAGTCATTCAGTTTTATGGCAAAATATTCTCAATTGTTTAAATCTAATTTCATAGAATCACAGCATTAACCAGGTTGGAAAAGACCTTTGAGATCATTGAGTCCAATCTATCACCTAACACCTTCTCATTAATTAAACCATGGCACTAAATGCCTCATCGTCCCCTTATAAACACCTTGAGGGACAGTGACTCCCAGACAGCCCATTCCAATGCCAATCACTCTTGCTGTGAAGAACTTCTTCCTAACATCCAGCTTAAACCTACCCTGGCACAGCTTGAGGCTGTGACCTCTTGTTCTGTCCCTGTTTGCCTGGGAGAAGAGACCAATCCCACCTGGCTACAATCTCCTTTCAGGTAGTTGTAGAAAGCAATGAGTTCTGCCCTGAGTGTGATGGTTTGGGAGTTCCCTGCCCCCCCCACACTTGTAAAATGACCCAGCCTAGACTCAGCCAGCTGGAAGTTAAGAGATGAAGCTCTATTTACAGCTCAGCACAATGTACAAGCAGAGATATACACTATATACAGGAACATTTACAGAAACAGACAAGGTAAAGGTAATACAGAAACACAATCCCCCTCCCAGAAGTCAGAGACCCCAGGAGGGGCTCCCAACCACCCTTCCACCTTCTCTCCACCCCTACACCTTATCCCAAGGTTTTGGAGAATCAGCCGGGAGGGGATTAGAAGAAAAGCAGTTAATGGATTTATTCAGCAGAGAGGAGAAGCCAGAGCTGCTAGAGAACCCAAAACCCTGTGCCTCATGACACAGACTGCCCCCTCGAGACACTCTCTTATCTTTTTCTAAACATCTCAGCAAGCCTATGAGTGAAGTAGACATCACCATTGTTTTACTTCACAGCCTATAGTACAACTTTATCTATTAAAATATTCCAATTAGCTCAAACCAGCACACTGAGCCTCCTCTTCTGCAGGCTGCACCCTCAGCTCCCTCAGCCTCTCCTCACAGGGCTGTGCTCTAGGCCCCTCGCCAGCCTTGGTGCCCTTCTCTGGACACATTTAAACACCTCAACATCTTTCTTAAATTGAGGTGCCCAGAACTGGACACAGTACTCGAGATGATTCCTGCCTGTGTTCTTCAAGCAAGTGCAATGGATTGTGTTATTATTATTTCTAGCTTGCCCTATAATTTAGACTTTAATAGCTGCTCTTTTCCCACCCCCCCATTTCTTCTTAATGCATCTTGCCTCTTGCTGTGCTCTGACCTTTTAATAAGTGTCCACATGGAGTGGAGTGGTATCATCAGAAGTCCACTGAGTTTAATGAAAAAGCTATTCTTAATTTAAGAGGGCACTGGCTCAGGTAATCAAGAGACCAAGAACGTGCAAATGTGCAGGCATTGTTGGATATTTGAAGGGCTTTGGAAATTGTTTCAGCAGGAGTGTAAGACCAATTGGATTGTCTCAATGTTCAACATCCTCATTTAAGTTTAGGTCCACTAGATACCTCATTGTGACTTTACAAAACTGCTTCAAAAAGAAATGAGGCTACAATGACAGACCACAGCTTTTCAAGAGGAAAGCTGGGCTGTTTTAAAAAGTGTGCTAACAAATAAGAAGAGAATAAATGAGAGCTGGCTTTATGGAATCCATCTACAGATGTGGATGTCTACAATACTAGGCCTTATGTAAAGTCTAGAGTGAAATCTTTGCTTGCTATATGTCCTCTGTTTATTCTGTGCTCTGGTGGAAATTAACTGTAAGGGAAGCATTTGGTTTAGGACCTGCTGTGATTAGAACTGGTCTTTGCAGGCTTCCTCTGTGAGTAATGCAGTGGCAGCAGACTTCTCACTTGTTTTAGATTACAATTGGCTTGATAAAATGGTGTTTGTCAGCCAGCTTTCCTGTTTTCAGTTTGAAACAGCATCAATGAATCATAATTTCATTTAATAACAGTATGAAAACACAGAATAGTGGGGTTTTTTTTCTGTTCTGAGTCTTTGAGGAAATAAATGTGCTTGGGTTTGACACCTAAGTACTGATAACACTTTTTTACTCCTGGAATCTTTCACATTGCTGTTACTGTTGCTGCCATATTGACAGAAGTATCACCTTAGAAAGATATACTTTGCTTCTAGAAAACACATGTAAGGAACATCCTCTCCTCATTCTTGATAAGGGCATCCCAGCTAACTGTGCAGTGACCTGATAGGTGTGCCTCTCCTCCTACTCTAGCAGAGTCTAATGACTGCAGAGACAGGCCAGCCTCTTCGTCTGCCAAAGGAAGGTTTTCCATTAGGGCTAAGCTATTCATTCCAGCCACATCTAACACATTTAAACACATCCAGTGTTTAAAGAGCCTTGTGACTTTGCAGAACTCATATGCTCTGTATTAGACACTCAGGTTCACACCAAACTAGTGAGTGAGGAGACCCAAAGGCTAGTCTGTAGAAAAGGCTGAGAAAGGGTAGACTCTCATTCCCTTCAATAGCTTTGAAGTGTAATGTTTTGGACCATGATGACAAAAGCTGTGTAGTTTGACTTGAGTTCTCTTAGTTCTTCCTCTCTGATAACTACTGAAAGAGCAGCATGAAGAAGAAGAAGAGCTAAGTAGTCACTATACTGACTAAAGAGGAGGGAGAGCTTTACTGTGCTTTTACTTCAGGTATTTCATTTTGTCTGTGGTTGGACCAAAGGTCTTCCATGTACAGTGTGAGTTATCTCAGCACTGCCAATGAAGGACACTTAGAGATGTGGGGTTTGGATGTCATTGTGTGCTGAATCATGACACCACACACTACTGTGTTTGGCAGATACCATTTAAATGTTACCACAAAATGCTGCCAGGTCTTTTTGGTCATGTGTACTTGCTACAGAAGAAACTGAGGGAGTATTTTGTGCTAAGGGAAACAATAATAACAAAAAGAGTGGGTTGGAAGGGCTAGGTGGAGATAGTGAGAATGCAGAGATGCAAAACATACAAGAGATTGGGTTTTTTGTTTTGTGGAAGTATGTTTTGGTTTTTAGAAGGAACTTACACTGGTACACTGGTGTGTTAGTATATTTGGTTCGTCTTATCTGTTTTAAAGACAGAGTTGGATTACAGAACTGGAATCTGACTCCAGTGATCTGCCCAGTATGCAACAGATTGCTCAGCTCTTTCAGGCAGTAGCGCGATTCAGATCCAGAGTTGCATTTGCCTGAACGCATAAAGCAAAGGAACTGGCACAAAACCTGCACTCATTAGAAGTGTTGTCTCTGGATCACAGAAACACAGAATCATAGAATGGTCTGGGTTGGAAGGGACATCTAAAGGTCATCTAGTCCAAGCCCCTCTGCAGCCAGCAGGGACATCCTCAACTAGATCAGGTTGCCCAGAGCCCTGTCAAGTCTCACTTTGAACATCCCCAGGGACAAGGACACAACCACCTCCCTGGGCAACCTGTTCCAGTGTGCCACCACTCTCAGAGTAAACAACCTGTTCCTAACATCCAATCTAAATCTGCTCTTCTCTAGTTTGAAGCCATTGCCCCTTGTCCTATCACTGCAGGCCTTTGTAAACAGTCTCTCTCCAGCCTTCTTGTAGGCCCCCTTCAGGTACTGCAAAGCTGCTATGAGGTCTCCCCAGAGCCTCCTCTTTTCCAGGCTGAACACCCCCAGGTTCCTCAGCCTGTCTTTGTAGCACAGGTGCTCCAACCCCCTGAATCCTACTGGGAATCTCAGGATTTGGTGTTCCATTGTCTCTGTGCTGCTCTGAGCAAGAGTTTTGGTTTAGACTCCTCTTTGATTACTATTTTCATAGAAACAGAACCAAATAAGAGCATCTGAGTTGCTGGAATCACTTTTTTGTTTTATTAACTTCTACTAAAGTATTCTTCTCCCTCCAGCAGAAACCCCTGAAATATTTGTTCTCATGTTATTAAGGTACAATCTGCCTCTTGACATTTTTCTTACAAAAGCAAAACTTAGAGTTATTTGTTCTTAGATGGTTAAGTAACTGTTCTTGAACCTATTCCAGAACTAAAGGGCTATTCTTAGGAATGTGTTCAATATTTGCTTGAATAAAAAGACCTGAACCTTGGCTCTTTTTAGAAATACCTTTTCATATCCTCATTCCAAAGAAAAGAAGTCACTATCATACACCACAAAGGCTTGTTATATAAACTGATTTGACCAGGTGAGCGAAATGATCTCTCTGAGAGGAAATAGAACCTGAAATATTTGTTTGGTGGTTGTTTTCATGCTGAAAGGTTGGGTAACAGAAAACAAGGAGAATGTGAATTGCTGTTGCTTCATACAAATCTTCAAACTTGTTTTTCAGCATGAGGCAGAGCTGGTAAAGGGGCAAGTTAGCTGAGTTCAGAGGAAAATACATATATGCAGTGTTCAGGTATTTGAAGTGGAGTTGTGATTAGATATCTGATGATTTGAGACTGTGAGCCATTTAAATAAAGCATTTACTCTTTGGTATTAGAAATGCATCTTTATTGGAGGAAGCACCCCTATAAGGTCTAGAATAAATGAGTCATCTTTCTTGTCCCTTCAGTCTTTTTTAGCTTTCTGTTTGAGTTTGCCAATGTATATGAATGAAGGAATGGACACTCTGTGGTATAAACATCCTCCAAGATAATATTTTTTTCATATACATAGTGCCCCAAAGAGAGGTAGACAAAGCAAAGGATCTCTTATAAGGGATTGTGAAGTAAAAGAATTCTATGGCACCTCTGAAAACAGAAGCTATACACAATATGTTTTACTTAGTGTTGCAGTTGCTCAATTACAAGAAGATGAGAGAATCTCAGAATTAACCAGGTTGGAAAAGACATTTGATATATCCGATGGCAGATGTGAGCTTGTTTGGCTAGTCCAGTAAAATGATATTTGAATAAAATCTCCAAGGTTATATAAAATCTCTCTCAGTGCCAATTCTTTTAGCACTTAGATACCCTCATATAGTATCTGAGAGTACATAATATATCATCTCCTTTGTCTGTGAGCTGCTTAAAGGAGGTATAGATTGTTGTAAGTTCAGCAAACCCCAAGATGGCTCCAGTGAGAGGCAGGTGAAGTTTCCATAGGCTTATTAATTCAGGCATAGTCCTTCATAGAAATGGCTGTGTTTTTCCCAGGACCAGTAAATCCAAAAGCAGCTTATGTGGTATTGCAGAGCACAGAGCTGAAGCTTACGAAGTCCTATTGTGTCTAAGTTAGCAGCTCAAGTACTTCTGAACCATGCTGGCAGGGTTAGAAATGCTGTGGAAGGTGTGGGAACACCTGAGAGTCACCCCGTGTGAAGGCTGTTTGGATTTAGCATGGACTTAGCACTGTGTGCTGCAGCTATTACTGCATTACCTTTTAATATTCCAGGTGCCAGGAGAATGTATGAATTTGTTTATGGGAAACTGAGCCTAGAGGTTTGGGGCTGTGTCTGAGCTAAGAAGGCCACATCAGAGCAGGAAGCCAGAGGAACAGGAGACAGGCGTTCACATGAATCTGAGTGAAGCCAAAACTCACCAAGATATTAAGTCCAAACTAATAACCACCAGTGGATCACCACATGGGGATCCTCTGTAACATATTTTGCCATTATATCTGTGGTATTTGTGGTATTTGGGTTATTCCATGTCCCACATAACCCAACCAACCATTCCTCTGTATAGGGGAGAAATAGGTAATATTTCCCACTGTTTGTCTATTTCAATTCTAGTCCAGTAAAATGATATTTGAATAAAATCTCTGAGGTTATATAAAATTTCGCTCAGTGCCAATTCTTTTAGTGCCTAGAAACCCAAATGGCAGCTTGCTATTTGAGAATAACCACATTGATGCCAGTGCAATTACCCTGTTGAGAGTTAATCATAGAATCATAGAATGATAAGGTTGGAAGGGACCTCAAGGATCATCCAGTTCCAACCCCCAGCCATAGGCAGGGACACCTCCCACTAGCACAGGACACTCAAGGCCTCATCCAACCTTGAACACCTCCAGGGAGGAAGCAGCCACAACCTCCCTGGGCAACCTGTGCCAGTGTTTCACCACCCTCACTGGAAAGAACTTCCTCCTAACATCCAATCTTCCCTCTGCCAGTTTAACCCCATTGCCCCTTGTCCTGTCCTTCCAAGACCTTGTCAATAGTCCCTCCCCACCCTTCCGGTAGCCTCCTTCAGATACTGGAATGCTACTATAATACATTGGTGTAGTTATTGAAACAAAAATAAACAAATGTGAAGCTTAAAAAAACCCTACATGACATGTAGAAAAATAAATATTTAGAAAACCTGCTTAGTGATATTTGGGGATATTTAGTATTGACATTTAATATTTTCAAAACCTGCTTAATGCTATTTAGAGATATTTAGTATTAACATTTAATATTAGTATTTTTAAAACCTACTTAATGATATTTAGAGATATTTAGTATTAACATTTAATATTAGTATTTTTAAAATCTGCTTAATGATATTTAGAGAAATAATATTTTGAGAAATAAATAATATTTAGAGAAATATAGAGAAGTAAATAATGTTTAGAGAAGTAAATAATATTTAGAGAAATAAATCTGCTAATTTACTGTCAGAAGTCTTGAAAATGGTTTAACTAAGAAGGGAAAAAAAGGCAAAACTTTGAATCATTGCATATTATTGATTGTAGGAGTATGCACTGCAAGGTCACCAGTGCCTTAGCACTTGGTAATGAGTGCTGTGTCCTGGGATTCCTTCAGAATTCTTTTCCAGTTGTTTATGTCAGGTCTGCCTAGTTTGCCAAAGGCAGGTGAGTGTGACAGCTTCTACAGAGTCTTGTCAGCAATCAGTACTGGGATGGGTATATAGACAAGTGAAAAAGAATGGTATTGCTGCTTAGCTTTTCTCTGGACTGTCTCTCCAGTCCATTTCTAACTCATGCTATAGGTGGCTCTGTAGTTGTGCCGCTCAATTATATCGGGATAAGGAAATGAACATGCTGGGACCATACCATTGGCAGCCTGATACTTGCAAAGATAAACATCCTTGCTGGGTACACTTCTCAAATGCATGCATAAGTACTTAGAGAAGTCCACCTCCATCTGCCAAATGCCAGTGTTTAGCAGAGTACTTAACTTCAGAAGCTGAGTGTCCTGGCACCTCCTATACTGCATAGCAAGACTCCCAGAATGGCAATCATAGAGACCATTAAGCTGAGCAGGAAAATAACAAGTATGACTATTTCAAGGGAAGAATTACAACAGAGGTAATCTACTAGCAACTTACAGAGCAGAAAAAAATCAAAGATGTTTTCTTCTTGCCTCTGTAGCCTATAGGCTGGGTAAAGAGCTGAACACAAAAGAAAATTAGCAGCATTAAGCTACTGCAGAAACTAATTTCTGCTCTGTGGCAACTTCTGATTCAGGACTAAATGCACTGATTTGGTCCTGTAAGATTGAATTACCTGGTAGGGAACAGGAGGTCAGTTTAAACATTGTATGAGTTTTTCCATCTGGATGTAAATTCCCTTTCCCCCCCCCTCAAGTCCCTATTCAGTAACCTGCAAGGGTAAGAAGATCCCTCCCATACACATATGTTGAGACATTCTACGTCCTTTCAGCACCAGTCCCTAAAAATATCCCAGCATTCTATCTGAAAAATAATTCACATTGCTTTTTCTATTTCAAGCTGAATCAGAAGTTCATTAGGGGGAGAAAATTTGGGATACTACAAAAAAAATAAATAAATCCAAACCTCAACAACCAAACCCCAAATCAGTGATGGGGTAATTATTCACAAGTAGAGTTCATTATTCAGCCAGCTGCATAAACAGAACATCACTCTCATTAAAAGCTGTGAAAAAAATACTTGCTGGCTTTTAATTTCTCCACACTTGTGCCTCAAACTATTTCTGACAAATCATAGTGAAATGTGCATCTGTTTGGTCTTAAGTTTGTGATCTGAAGGAAACCACAAGTTTATTGGTGCTGTAAAGTCATATCTCTGTGCTGCATAAAATAAAAAAAGGAGGTCTGAATTTTTGGCCTTGTGATAGGAAAAAACCCCAGGTTTTAATCACTGGGGGGGAAAGTACTGTTTATTTATAATTGCACCTGTTCTTGCATAATAGGAAATACAGTTTGAGCCATGCTTTCCTGGAATTGTTGTCTTCCTGGTACAGTTGTTCACTAAATCTAATCTGTGTTGTCTATCAAGGCATGTTTTATTTCTTTTTTATTTCTTTTGCTTTATTTATTTATTTATTCAAATGCCTGGCATGCCCCTCTTTACATTAGTATCCTAACTATGTTTCCTGAACTGCCCTCTGGATGTCTTTCTGGCCTGGGCAGTAGCATCCAGTGTCTTCAAATTAACATTCCTTAATGAAGTTGTCTGAACAGGCAAATGCATGCGACTGTGGGCCAAGCTGGAGGTAAAGCAAACAGTGTTCTGCAAATTCTCTGTGTGGGGGAGGCTTTTTGGTTCTTTGCCCTCTTTAGAATATTTTGTTTGCTTTCAGTCTTCAGGTTTGCAAGTCAGACTTATCATTTCCAACACTTGCAAGAATTGTACTCCTGCCCAGTGGCACTTCCTTCCTGCACCCAGAGGATTTCAGTTTTAAAAGGTTTCAGGAACTATTAAAACAACTTCATGAAGTGTGTTTATTCCTAAACCCAGGACTTTCAATGCAGTCAGCTCTGCATGGGGGAATTGCCCATGTGCAGGCAGACCCTTGCTAAATCCCATTAGTAAGAATACAGATTTAAGTAAGCAAAGTGATTTCTCCTGCCTAAGTAGTAGGGAAGCCTTCACTATCCTGTTACTTAACAAATCAAGTAAACTCTAAAAGTTGACTCTAAAAGGTAACTTAAATGCATGCATCAGGAAAAACAGCTGGAAAATGAATTTTCTGACTTATGGTAAACTCTTAATAAGGCCTTTTGTTCACCATTGTAAAGCCAACTTCTTTTCTTCAAGGGTTCTACTCCAGAGCTAGGTGCATGAGCTGTGAAGCTAATTCTTGCATTCTTACTACTCATAAGTAAGGATTTACATGCAGGTGAGACACTGGCACAGGTTGCTCAGGGAGTTGTGGCTGCTCCCTCCCTGCAGGTGTTCAAGGCCAGGTTAGATGAGACCTTGAGTGAGCTGTTCTAGTGGGAGGTGTCCCTGCCTATGGTGGGGGGTTGGAAGTGGATGAGCTTTGAGGTCCCTTCCAACCTTACCGTTCTATGATTCTATGATTTCTGATGCCCCCTTTTTAGTTCTAAAAGTATGTTGAAATCTCTGCCAAATGAATCAAATCCCCAAATTATATTTGGACAAAATTTTGTCCAGGAATAAGCTAAACACACAGCGAAATTAAAATTCAAATACAGTTTGAGTCTTTCTACTTTCCAAAGTGAATCTGACATCTCTCATCACAAGAACAAACAATATCTTGTCAAAATGTAGTCTGAAGGGAAAAAGATTATGAAGATTGACAGATTGCACTGGGTTGGAAGTGACTGTGCAAGGTAATTTTGTCCAACCACCCTGCCGTGAGCAGGGACACCTCCAAATAGATCAGGCTGCTTGAGGCCACGTTGAGTCTGATCTTGAATGGCTTCAGGCAAAGGGCCTCACCACATCCTGGGGCAACCTGTTCCAGTATTTCACCACAGTTATTGTAAAGAACTTCTTCCTGATAGCCAACTTAAATCTGTCCTGGTCCAGTTTCAAACCATCGCTCTCCTGTCTCAGCTCAGTAGAAATCTTTGTGAGTTTGTCTCTTTCTAACATAAGCACAGGTTGTACCTCAGAAATGTTTGCTGGACTTTCTGAAAACAGCAAGGCATTTCCCTGTTACCTCAGGCAGGGTATTTAATCTGGTTTATGTAATATTCAGGGTTACTCTAATGGATCATACTCTGAATAACCATTCCAGCAATTCCTAAGTTTTTGAAATATCATGGCTTAGCTCCATGTAGGATGCAGACTGTTCACAGAATACACGTGGTTGGAAGAGACCTCAAAGATTATCCTGTCCAATTTTTAGCCCAGTTTAGGGTCAATTCTAAACCTTGTCCCTAGGTACCAGATTCACAGGCTGCTCAAAGGGATGCTGTTTCCAGCACCTTCCTGGACAGATCACTGCAACGTTTGAGAACCCTCTCAGTGAAGAAATATTTCCTAATACCCAGCCTGAACCTCTTCTGGCACAGCTTGAAACCATTTAATGCTGTTAAACTGGTGAGACATTTCTGAGGTTAGAAATGCATCTAATATAGGAACTGATTTGATTTCTACAAATTGCATCATGTTTTTTCTAAATCAGGAACAAAAGAAACCACAAGAAATTTTACACCAATTTTTCTCATAACTGTTTTCCTTGCCAAATGATTTCACTTCCTTGTACTTAAGTTTTTAATTGCTGTTGACCACACTGTGCCTAATTTTCTGCTTTCCTAACAAGCCTTTCATGTGATATCGTAACTAGCCATGCATGGAGTTGCCTGGGTGTCACCCAAAATATGAAAGCCAAATTATCTTGTTAAAAGGTAATATAAAAACACTGCAAGAGCAGCATGGCCAACAGGGCAAGGGAGGGGATTCTGCCCCTTTGCTCTGCTCTCCTCAGACCCCCACCTGGAGTCCTGTGTGCAGTTCCGGAGCCCCCAGCACAGGAAGGACATGAAACTGTTGGAATAAGTACAGAGGAGACCACGAAGATGGCCAGAGGGCTGCAGCAGCTCTGCTATGAGGACAGGCTGAGAGAGTTGGGGCTCTGCAGCCTGGAGAAGAGGCTTTAAGGAGACTTTGGGGTAGCCTTCCAGTGTCAGAAGAGAGCTACAGGAAGGCTGGGGAGGGACTATTGACAAGGTCTTGCAATGCCAGGACAAGAGGCAATGGGTTTAAACTGGCAGAGGGGAGATTTAAACTGGATGTTAGGAAGAAGTTCTTTACAGTGAGGGTGGTGAGACACTGGCACAGGTTGCCCAGGGAGGTTGTGGCTGCTCCCTGCCTGGAGGTGTTCAAGGCCAGGTTGGATGAGGCCTTGAGCAACCTGTTGTAGTGGGAGGTGTCCCTGCCTATGACCGAAGGTTGGGATTCGATGATCTTTGAGGTCCTTTCCAACCTAAACCATTCTATGATTCTAAGTTCTTTCCTGTCTAGTCATTATCAAACATTTGAGTTTTCTAACATCTGAACATTTTTTCTAACAACCTAGGAAAGGATAGCTTCAGAGGAGTTTGAGATTCCATAGGTTGAAATTAGATGGGATTTTTTTTGGTTGGTTGTTTGTTTTTTTTTTGCATGTAGAGATTTTGTGCAAACCTAGAGCTAATCCTAGAAGCAGCAATGAAATAAATAGGCCATTTGAAACTGCTATAACTAACAGCCAAAATGGAAACCAGTGGAGTTTTAGGATCACATGCTCAGAACAGATGACATGGGCTAAATCCTGAAAGAGTGTGAATGTGTTTGAAGAACGAGACAAGGAAGGAAAGCCAATGAAGAAATAAAGAATTGGCAGTAAGACAACTAGAAGACATTGCAGATAAGCTTGAAAGAATTCCTTATGATGAAAAACTTATGAAGAATTCCCTGTGATTCAAGGTAGAAGAGATGGATGCTCTCATACTGTAATGTTATTTTACCTGGATGAGAATTGGAGCAGGTATACCTCAAAAACAAAACCCCATTCATCTTCACACTGCAACAGATTTGATAGAGAAAACAAAGCCCAATGTAATAGCAAGTGTCAAAACCAATTCATAACCTCCTCTTTGATTTTCAGATAGTAAATACACTGATTCTTTTCAGTGATCAAGACTTTGGAATCCATTATTTTCTTTAACTCCAGAGACAATTAGAGTAAAATTAGTAAAATTGCACTGAAGATGTGTTTTGCTCTCAGGTTGGCTTAGAATGTGGCTCTTGGAGAAAATCCATTCATTGTTAGCAGGCAGGCTCTGAAAGATAATCTGTTTCTTCCCTCTGTATCTAGCTAGCTTTGTCATTGCAGAGTGGTTTCCTTCTAAAAAGCAATGCAGAAGGGGGAAAAAAATCCTCCTCTTCTGTAGGGGTCTCTGTGAAATGAATAATCCTCCTTAGGAGCTTTATGAATGCCAAAGCTTTTATGACAAACATACTCACAGCCTTTTCTGTACAACATTGCTCTTTAGCAAACACAAGTTCAGGCATGCTGTCTGCTTTTTTCTTTATATTCAGAGTATGTGACACTGCAAAAATTACCAGGAACTCCCCAGACTTTTTAACTTTGGTTGTGACAATACTTAATGTGTAGAAGCAATGCAGAACTCTCAAGAACTGTAGAAATGACTTGTGTTATTGACTGCTGTTACAGTATTTGAGAGCATTAGCATTTAGGAGTTGGTCAGGAATCAATAACTGCAGGCTCTTCTCGTGCAGTTCAGTCACTCTTGTGCTACAAAAATACCAGAGAAGATAAATCACAGAATGTCAGGGGCTGGAAGGGGTTGTCCAGTCCAACCAGCAGGAGCAGGATCACCTATACCAGATCACACAGGAATATGTCTAGGTGGGTTTTGAATATCTTCAGAGGGGGTTCCCCTGGGCAGCCTGTTCCAGTGTTCTCACAATCCCTCACAGTGAAAAAATTCCTCCTCATGTTTCCATGAAAATTCCTATGCCTCAACTTCCACCCATTGCCTCTTGTCCTGTCACTGTGTATCACAGAGCAGAGCCTGGCTCCAGCCTCCTGCCACTCACCTTTATATATTTATAAACATTGATGAGGTTACCACTCAGGCTCTCCTTGTAACAGAGATGTTCCATTCCCTTCAGCGTCTTTGTGGCTCTGTGCTGGACTCTCTCAAGCACTTCTATGTCCTTCTTGAACCGGGGGCCCCAGAACTGGACACAGTACTCCAGATGTGGCCTCACCAGGGCAGAGTCGAGGTGCAGGAGAACCTCTTTCAACCTACTAACCACAGCCCTTCTAATACAGCCCAGAATGGGGTAAATAATAAATATGTTGAGGAAGAAGGTGGAGGGAAATCATATTGTACAAAAGCCAGGCAGGAAAAGAAGAGTTCTTAGAGCATGAAAAGCAGCCAGATTCCTGTCTAGTTAGGAGAAACCTGATGGCATGATGTGGTGTCAGTCAGAGCTATGGATAGATGGAGAAGTGGAGAGGCAATGGGAAGCAGCTGGGATAGGAGGAAACAGCATGAGTGTTGCAATGAGCCTTAGTTACCATATGCAGGGTGGGGGTATCTGATGTCAAACATGCAAGTTCTGCCTCAGAGAGGGATGCAGGAAGAAATGGATTTCTGATAGTGCCAGAATTGTGTCTTGCTCAATGCTCTAATTGAAGGTCTGTGAGAGAAGACAGGGTGAGGACTTATTTTCACATTTTATAGGTGATTACAGCTGATTTCAAAGGGCTAGAAAGAACACAGCAATTGAAAGTGTTGGTGCTGCCTTTGCACTAGTGCCTGGAGCAGATGGCAGAAAGGCTGTGTTACAGATAGAGGAGAAAAAGGAAGGAACTGGTAGCTTCTGTGAAACAGCAGACATGTTATGTTCCCTGCACCTGGTCCTCTGCCCATCACACCGTATTGTGAGTATTTTTGCCAAAGGTTGGTTCCATTTTGCCATTTTCATTCACATGGGCTAATTCCAACAACTGCCAGAAAAGTTGCCTCACATTAAAAATACAATTTCTGGTCAAACCCAGAGACAGATTTGCCTAAGAATAGCCTGGGAGGAATGAGTTAAAACAAAGGAGTTAGAAGTTAGGTGATGGTATTGAATCAAGTAGTATGGGAAAAGAAACTTCACTTTCCTTTAGCTTAGATGAACATAGTCATTTACTCAAGACTGTGATTTCCCTGCTTTCTGGCAGGAAACTTCATCAATTTCAGGTTTGTTCAACATAACATGGAAACATTTCTTTAATAATTTCCTGCTTTTGTAAACTTATTAGAATTCAGTTACATTTCCAGTGGAAATGAATGGGACAAAAGAGCAGGAAAAGTCTGCTGCTATTCAAAAGGAGTTTCTCTAGCTCCTGTTGAAAAAGAACCCTTGCAATGATATGAATCAAAAAATAATTTCATTCATAAATGGTATGGTTAGTTTTCCCTCTTCATAAACAGCATGTAGCTCTAGTTCTGGAATCTCTTGAACTGTCTGGCTTGGACTGATTTCCATACAAATTTGGATTCTCTAAGGGTCAGGTAAAGATTGGTATTTTCATGATCCCTTCCCTTCCCTCTGGAACTTCATCTCATGAAGTTCAACAAGACTAAGTGCAGGGTCCTGCGTCTGGGTCGAGGCAATCTCAAGCACCAAAATAGGCTGGGCAGTGACTGGTTTGAGAGCAGCCCCTGCAGAGAGGGAGTTGGGGGTGCTGATGGACAAAATCTCAAGAGGAGCTGTCAGTGTGTTCCTTCAGCTCAGAGAGCCAAGCAGAGCCTGGGCTGCATCAAGAGAAGTGTGGGCAGCAGGGCAAG
>VWYK01019964.1:0-12380 GCA_013399775.1 Semnornis frantzii | reverse complement strand
GAAAAAAGCAGTTAAATACCAACCGCAGCCACAGCAGAGCCTGCCATCTGGCTGCTTTTTTCTCCAGCCATCATTAAAATGGTTCTTGGCAGTTTACACCTCGCTTTTTTCTGTACAGATGTGGAACGAATTTTCTGACAACCCTTGGATGAAACAGGGGCCTTTATTGAGCTTTACAGATTAACTGCCTAACTTCTGGTCCTAATTTTAAGTGTCTTAGCACACCGGAGTCATCATTTTAAGTGAGCTAATTGTGCGTATCTGAGCTCACTGGCAACATTTGGTGAAGTTAAAGTGAGATTCAAAATCAAGATTTCGAGGAGCCATAACCTGGGCACCAATGTCTGGCCCATGCTGGAAGTACCCAGGGATTAAAAATAATAACTGTAAGGATAGCATTTGAAAGTGTCTAGAGAGGAAACCAAAGAATTATGGTTCAAACCCATTTATTGCAGCCAAATGAGTACAAGCAGCTTTATTTCTCCTTCTTTGCTTTTACTGCTGTCCCCACACAGCAGTTTGGGTAGCTGGGGAGCAGCAGAGCCCTGTTATTTGCGGTTACTTCACTGACTCAAGCGCAGTGGAATGAAGCTGTAGCCCCAAGTATCTGGTCAGACCTGTTTGAGCCATGGGGCAGCTTACTTGAAAGTAGCTCAACTTGCCCCTGTGTCACTGGAAGATGAAAGTGAAGAAAGGGAGTAGAAAGATCATTTGGGCTTTGTGTTTATGCAGAGAATAGCTACCTTTTACAATCAAGTTTTGAAACCAGAAATGCAAATCGAAGGTCCCTTAGAAACCCAGAAAAAATCAAAATGTAACTAAAAAGAACATTTAAAAATTATTTACAGGCCAAACAGAAGCAGGATAGGATGGAGATAGATACAACTGTCTGCATGTCTGCAGACAGTTTTGATTAATGCAGTCTGCAAGTCCGGGCAGTATGGGGGATGGGAGCAGGAGGGCAGCCAGCTGAAGTGTAGCTAAGATGCTCTGAAAACAGTGTTTCCCTAATGACTTGTCAAGACCACAATAGAAGCAGTGTAAATGCAGGGACTGGAGCTCAGGTCCTTTGAGGGCAAAGCTGGAGGTCTGTCAGACCTCTCTCTCTCTCCAAAAAGATGATAAACAGCAGCAGAACATCAAGGAGGCTTTTCATGATTTTGCTTTCCTTTGCATCCCTGACACAGATTATTACTTATGCCAATCATTTTATAATGACCAGTGGATTTAAAAAATGAATAATTTATAGGAATGTTGATAACATTTATTTGTTTTCAGCAAAGCCTTCATAGAATCATAGAAATGCAGTACAGATAGGGACCTTAAAAGGTCATTCTAGACTCCCTGCTCTGAAAGAGATTATGGTGGAGATTATGTGCATAATAATGTAAATGACCCTATAACTGTACTCTAGAATCAACATTTTCATTAAGAAATATATTGCCCTTGTAATCCTACTGGTTGGGTAGATAACCTTCAGAGTAGAAGCTGATGCAACCACAGTTATCTAAGCCTGGAAACTGGCAGAAACAGTGACCCTAGACAGTACTAGTGGGAATACATTTGCAAACCTACCAAGCACAGGCTGCAGATGAATACACTGTCTGTGTCATGGTAGCTTTAATTCATGTATACTTCATGTATGGTTGTTCAAAAAGGGTGGCAGTTCTGGCGGATGGGAGCAGCAGAGCTGTCAGATGAAGCTGAAAGGAGTTGTGCTGGAGATAAAGGGTTCTGTGCTCATGCTCTGCTGTTGAAGTCACCCTTGGCCCCCAAACTGTGGTATGTCCTATCCCTATTACTGGAAATGGTTGTGCAAATTGCTGACAAAAAAGAGAGAAGAAATTACCTCCATCTCTTTAGTGGGTGCTGAAAGCTCCAATTTATCTCCTCCTGATCGACCTAAAACACCAGTTCACCCTAAAAGCACTGATGCGCTCTCAGTGCACAGTCCTGCAGCCCTGCTGCAAACCTCATGGCAATAATAAATGGAATTGACTTGAGCATCAGTAGTCAGGTCAGACAGTTCAGGGGTTCCAAACTCTATAATTTGGGCCTGGTGTGCAGTGTAGAGTAAAGGACTTTGTTTTATAGCTAAGGAAATTAAAACCCAAGCAAATCTGCCACAGCAACTTTTTGTCCTATTACATTTCTGGTAGATTTTGCTTCTAAGAAGGGTTACTGTGTGAGGAGGTGGTCACATACACACACACTGCCATGACATTTGCACTTTTTTATATAAACATTTTTACAATATTCCATTACACAGAAGGCACCAGCTAATAGCCAAATCCCTAAAGCTGCTAACAATCAAGTCTGGCTCGGAGTTGCCTCTGAATAACTTCCATTTCTTTAATGCTTTTGCACAGCAGGATTGCTAATAAACAACGGGGCAGTAAAACTACAAGTAAGCCAGTACTGCCTCTGTTTTCTCCAGTTCAGGGAATTACTCTAATACAATGTGGAAACATATCGTGTGACCAAGCAGCCTCTGGGAATTCTTACATTTCAGGTTAGGTTGTCTTAATTTGGGTTATTTTGGGATATCCACAAAAATGAATCCCAGTTCCCATTTCCGTGTTTTCCAATCCCCACAGTGACCCGCTCCATTCTATCTACTTAAATGTGGTCAGAGCACAGACTATCTCAAGAAAAAAATAAAAATAGTCTCATCTTAGATGGTTTCTATCTAATCGAGTGATATAGCTCAGAAGCTAAAATGATTTAGCCCTTACACAAGTTTAACACAATAGCATTTGCACAACTTACTTGAGCTCTCTGTCTGTCCCACTGAGAATTCCCAGGCCACGAAGAAGACACAAAGATAATTGGACATTTGATCCAAAGCTAGTTTTCATTTTATTTAGGACTCATCTAAATTGAAGGCCTACTAGGTTACCTGAGTAGGGCAACCGCCCTTTGTTTTACAGACCCAGATAAATCCTCAGTGCTGCAACGAGCTCTGCAGCCTGACTGCATTTTCCAGTGACAGGGCTGAAGAGCAGGAGCAAGAGCTTCCAAACGCAGTGCCAGGGTGCTACACATCAGGTGTATCTTCATACAGAAACCCTGACTTTTGTGCCCTGGACTGCCATGTCATTACAGACCATCCCACAATTCACACTTTAGGCTTCCATCCTTGTTTCAGCCCTGCAGTGCGTTTTATTTTTATTGCTTATTATTGCTAAGTCAGTGTAACTGACACATTGCCTTTACAGATAATGTTCTTATCCTGAGTCTCAAAACTAGTTTTAGGGTTATTAATGATTCCTTCCTCCTTACTATTTTTAGGGGTTTATGGTTTAGATTTGATATTTAGCTGTAGGCAAAAAAATGTGGTGCAAACCGATCCTAGAATTTCTCTCCTCGATCCTTATAAAAACAAATTGCCTTTATTGCAAAGTAAAGGAAAGCTCACAGTGAGAAGGGTAACAAATGGATTAGAGGTATTTTCAAGTTATTAATTTTCACTTGAAAATTAGTAAATTTAAACCACATTTTCTTCCTAAGAAATGAGGCTTTCCTCTTGCCATTCAAAAAGGTCAGCACTTCAAATCCATGGGATGCATGCATTAAAAAGGGAAGTAAATAAGCAGAGTGGCTTTGGACTTCTGAACAGAAGAGCTGGACTCAGAGAGAATCATACAGCCAGCCAGTTAGACGTCTTGGGGTTATATAGTTCTAATTCTGCATTTACAGGCATCAGCAGGAATCCTGCCAATGACTTAACTGACTTTTATGCTATAAAGCTCGAATGATCCGTTTTGATTAAGTGCTCTGACCTCCTGCATAACACAGGCTTATAGCAGAGGGCCAAGATTTCATCCCAAAATCTGGACGGAAGAGAGGTGCACAACATGAGTCAGCAGGACAAGCACAACCATTTTAGTTTTTAAATGCCAAATTGTGCTGGCAGGGGAAAACAGGGTGCATGATGGACAGTTCTAGATACTGAGAGGTTTCTTGAATTATTGGGAGGTACTTGGCTACCTCTAGCAAGCTGACTGAGCTAGCTTTCATCTCTTGCTTTTAATTATCTTGATTCTTTTAGAATTTCCTTGTTGTGCTAAAAGTTGTCCTGCTGTAAACCTCCTCTCCAGATCTAATCTTTTTTGCTTGAGGCAATTTGGGCAGGGTTATTTTGACATGCAAATGAAGAGGACATATGTTGCATGCAAATGAGAGGGCCACAGCTTTGAGCAGACAGATTTCTTTTTTTTCTCCCCCTGCCCCAGGCACTTCTGTTGTTGCTTAACAGGATTTCCCGGGGATCTAGACCAACACTCTCACATTAGGGTCTCTAAACTCTGTCTGCCCATCCAGCCACCCGATGGCAGCTGTGGAGAAGCAGGTCAGGCTCCCGTGAGTTCTGCAAGGGGAGCTAAGCTATGGCTCCTGCTTTTGGATGGGGAGGAAATGGGTGCTGGCCGCTGCAAAGGCTCAGCCCCACTGAGCAACAAGCTCAGCTAAAGCCGGGCTGACTTCAGAGACCTGCTTTGGGAAAAGCTGGCCTGAGGCTGGTCCGGCCAGCCTCACTCGCTGTTTGTTGTTCTGAGGTATTAATACTGGAAAATTGGCTACTGTGTACTGGCAGTAACTTCTTAATGTTATTTAATACACATTATTGTATTCACATTGTAAAGGGCCCACACCCTGTTCTGATTCAAGACCTAGATAGAGAGTCATTACGGTGCTATAAACACCATTTTTAGATGCCCAACTATGTACTGACACAGATTTTTTTATATGCAGAATAGACTCTCAAAACCACTCTCAAACACTGTGATGATGTTTTACAGAGGCCTCATGTGTCCCCAGGATGGTATTAATTGAAATAGTACCATGAAAGCAAAGGGAAAACATATGAAACAGCAAGGTCTGTGCAAAATAATTCTGCTTTGGAGATAAGAAATCAAGGCAATTTGGAGAGGAGGCAAGATTTTGTGCTTGATCCTTCATCCTTGCTTGCCAAGACTGTAACAGTCATCCAAAAGGGAATGCTACCAGGGGAAGCATTTGAGAACTTGCCTTTGCTGCTAAGGAAGTTGCTTAAATTTCAAGATACCCAAAAGGTAAGCTACCCATCCCTAGGCAAAAATAGTGGTGATCACAGTTGCAGGGTTTAAATACGTGACTATTAAAAAAGGAGGGGAAAAAAAGAGAAAAAAACGGAAAAGAGATGGTCTCGAAACAGTTGGCATGAATCACACCATTCATTGCAAGAAATCACTTCTGGCCAACCTACTCCCACGGGCTTAGAAGGCTGTCAGCAAACACTGCAACTAGAATGAACTTGCAGGTCTCTCCCTTCGGTGGGTCTGCTCCAGCTGGGAAGGGACTGCTGACTACTAGGGTTTGGCTTTTTGAGGATAAACTAATTATATTAACATACTTGCCCACTGCCCTAAATCAGGCAGATTTGGAACAGAAGTAGAGGAAGAACATCTTACGGATGGCACTGCCACTCAGCAGCTTACAACAAGGCTTGGGTGCCCTCCTGACCTTTGCTGGCTCTCCCCAGCGAGCAGTCCCACAGGCACAGGCAAGAGCAAGTCAGATGGGGTCAACAGATGGCTGAGAATATGGTGCACATTAGCACACATTCTTCATGTGTCTGTCTCTGGTCCAGAACTAAGCAGGAGAGAGATTTGGCCCCAGTACATTCGGCAAAACCATGGTCATGCTGCACTGAAACCTCCACTGGCATCCACAAGGTAGAGAAGCATCTGCTGCCAGAGCTAAATAATTCATTCCCAATGCACTATGGCTTTGCGTTTGTGGTTTAGAAAAAAGCACATTAAATTATCTTAAAATATGTTAGAAAAAGCCCTGCTGCATGATTTGCCTCCAACTGGTGCAGCGGGGCCGTGCATGTCAAACCGTGCATGTGAGGAGTCTGATAATTGTGTAATTTGCCTTGACGCCTCTCTAAAAAGACATCATTGTCCCTCTAATTTTGATCCCTTGTAAATAATCAATCAATCAATTAGCTAATCTGCTCAAACGCTCCCCCCACCCCTTTATGTTTTCAATTAAAAGTGTGAAAGGCAAGTGCAGACAGATTTTCCTGGCATTCGGGAGGCAGGCAGCAGCAGAGGGTATTTTTGCACTGATCTTATCTGATGCCCTTTAAGTACACTTGGGGTTTCTTGTGATCTTGACTGCTAAGCAATTCTGAGCATTCCTTTTTTTTTTCTTCCCTGACTGAAGACATGTCTTTATAGGGGTGTCTTTTGGGAAATTCCTCATTTAGAATGTCCTGCAAACTCCTTAGGAAAGAGTACTTTCTTTTCAAAAGCCTACCTGTGTGAGATCCTGTGGACTTTTGCTTTTCTGAAACCCTTCAGAAGTGCAAACAGATACCTCTAGGAGTATTCCCTTGTGAGGAGAGCCTGAGAGAGCTGGGGTGCTTCAGCTTGGAGAAGAGGAGATTGAGAAGTGAACTCAGTTGTGTTTATAAAATGTAAAGGGTAAGTGCCAAGAGGATGGAGCCAAGAGGATGGTGATGCCCAATGACAGGACAAGGGGCAATGGGTGGAAGTTGAGGCACGGGAAGTTTCATGTAAACATGAGGANTTCCTGTGTGATCTGGTATAAGTGATCCTGTTCTGGCAGGGGGGGTTAGATTGGATGAGCTTTCAAGGTTCCTTCCAGCCCCTGAAATTCTGTGATTCTATTCTGATTTGGCTGGATCTGATGTACCTTTTGTAGAGACAGCAAAAGGTATCCGTCCTACACAAGGCTAAGCCCTGCCAAATTTCACATCCTTGCTCCAAAGTACGGAAGTGTGCAAGGATCTTAGCAGATTACTGCCAGTGCTTATAACATGACCACGACAATTTATTTCTCCTCCCATTTTATTTCTTGAGTTAGCCAAATTTATTTGAACTTTCAAAAGAAAGGAAATCAGCTGCAGGCAGACACACGACATGGAAAATTTCAGCTCCAACAGCTTAAAGTTTGGCAAAGCTACAAGCAATTGACAACAGCCCTGGAAGGGGAAGTGCCAGACAATCTCAGTGGCAGGCAGGGCTTCCAGCTCCACCTGCAGCCTGGCCAGGAATCCATGGACATTGTGTCAGGTCCATGCCCTCTTCCAGGCAGCTATAAGTAGGTAGAGGGGTGATTTGTGGTGTTTATTGTCAGATCATTAACAACATGGAAACTGATGTATAAGAAGGCACAACCATGCAGTTTGGGAGTTTCATAGCACGGGAAGATGGATCAACTATGGCTACTCTAGTAAAATTTGAATCAGAGATTTCAGGTGATGCTGCAGTACAAGCTTTATATATTAATGCCAAATTATATCATCAATCAAAAGGAAATGGAAATTCTTCAAACTGCAAAACAATGAGCCAAGACCTCACTGAGATAAAAATCAAACAAAGAAAATGAATTAGAAGAGCACAAAAATGAGCAGCAACTGGAAAGATGCCACACTTGCCCCCAAGCCAAAGCCTTAGTTGCAGCTATTGGATAAAATACTCTTTCACGAACTAGCCAAAGATTTAGGGAAAAAACCCAACTGAACACAATCAGGATTATTATTAAATGTTATCCTTCTGTAAGTAGCAAGGATGTATTTGTTAGCATAAAACATTACTGATCAGACTGATCTCCCTTTTACTGATGAGAGGTGGCATTACCCTGTGGACTAAAACTGGCAGTGCAGGTATGCTGCATTTGAATCCCCATGGGGTTGTTAATTCCTGGCAGCACAGAGGCAATGCCACACTCACTCATTTCTGCTACATAACTACCTTAATATACTTTCTGTGACACAGTCATTGCACTGGAGCTAGAAAGATTGCCACTACTACTTCTAGAGAACAGCCAGCCATCTTAGCCATTTCTAGTGAAAACCTAGTTGCACTGGGGTCTGTAAGAATTTCACTGTCAGTTTTAATGTATTAAGATCTCACCCTTAGCATATCTTTTTCGCTAATAAAACAAAGATGATCACATTTGCAGATCTCTTAGAGTTGGACAAGGACAAGTTAAGTTGCATTCTGCATTCTGAATGTGTAGCATAATAAGCACATGAATTATTTATGTGTATAAATTTAAACTCTTTGATTGAAATGTAAGACTGGTTGATTAGAAATAAACTTAGTCCATCTTTGTCATCTAGCTGCTCTGTCACAGGAACTTAAACCAGTGTGGGGTCCCTGGTTGCATGTTCCCATCTCCTCCGCAGTGCCAGCAGTATTATCCATATAGTAACAGAGAAGTCTGGAGCCGACCCAGCTGAAAAGACACCGTAAAAAAAGTATCCCCGAAATGCAACTTTTCAGCTAGATGAGTTTACTGGACCATCTTACTGCCCAAACACGGAGTAGTGGTGGTGGTGCCAGCAGGAACACATGGCTGAGCCTGAGAAGCCATAGCTGCACCAGCTGAGATCAGCCTCAGCTGCCACTATTAATCCTAACTCCTCCTAGAAACGTTTTTTGGTTTATTTGTTTTTCCTTGAGAACATCTCTATCTCTGGGTTTCGCTCCCAGTAGTTCAGTAGCTTAACAGAAGCCCATCAGTGGTACCCTGCACATAACATTTTAACCACCTCATTTAATAATGGGTGAAAGGGAAAAAGGCCCAGACAATGAACTGACATAGTGATTCGTTATCAGGGGGTCCCAGTGGTAGAGCTGAGGAATAAGAAATGCGTATTGAGAAAACAAAGTCACATAACCAACAATGCCCTATGTAGATAAGGCCACTCAGTCAAATGTGTCCTCCCCTTGCTGATGCAGATTTAAGTCAAGAGTTCTTTAAATAGTCTTTGCTCCAGACAGCAGTTAGGTATCAACTAAAATGTGGCCTTCTGAAAGAAAAGCATACCTGCTAATCTGAAAAGGTGACCTCTCGTTACCCCTTGGCTTCATCGTTATCAACTAGTGCTCTCAGTCACCAGGCCAAGTATTTTCCAGTGACTTTGGTGGCTGTTGATACATTTCCTCATGCCCTCAGTACAGCACCAAAAATAGTAACTGAGTTCTTGTCCCATAATATCAGAGCAGCATGCTCAAGAGAGGGAATGTGCACAATGTTGTCATTTTGCCTGTTTTAGTTGCAGATGCTGAGTGGGGAGATTGTACATAATATGAAATCGGGTAAGAGAACATCTATTATTAATGCAGCCTCATGAAGCAATTAATTTGCTGGGTCACTAGCTCACCATCCACACAGAAATTATAAAATCCCACAGCAGAAAAGCCCTGGTCTGTGTTTGACTGAGGGCATTTATGTGTGGGGCAGTGTCTCCAAAGAGCCCTGCAGGAGTCTGGAGTGAGTTTGGTGCCACGAACCAGCATGAATTGTAGCAGGCTTACTCCAGGAGATTTGCATGACCACCTCAGTGGAGATCTCCATCTACCACCCCTCTTTTTTGCTTACAACTTTCCTCATTAAGCTCAATGCGTATTTAATCCTAGTTCACACAGTTTGTGTGTTACACTAAGCAGAAACACCGCACTCAGTTCACCTTTCATTCTCAATACATCTGCTCATTGTTTTTAAGTAACACAAGTGGCCTCTGTGCACAAGGAGGCCAGGCTGGACTTCCAATACATCTGAAGTCTTTCAGAACAGCCATGCAGTGCAGCTAACACCCCCCAGAGCTGCTGGGGTGGCCATGACACAGGAAGGTGAAGTCGAAATGCTCATCTTTTGAAATTATCTGTTTTAAACATGATGGCTTTCACACTTTCCTCGATATGAGGTAAGACCTGCTGGCTTCTCTCCACCTAAGGCAGGCAGTCTTCCCTCCCAGCCATTATCAATAATCACTGCTCCAGCAGTCTGATGCATATGCTGGCTGGCTTTGCCACATGAAGTCTCTCTCTGCTGGAAGAGGCATTAATTATACGCAGGCAAGAAGAAACTTACGCAGCATTGATGGCTGCTCTGCTGGGTGCTTTTCCTTGTACTAAGCTTGTTTTCATTAACTTTCCAAATAAATTATAAAAGGCACAGGGCACGGGCAACAGAAAGACAAATCCACAATCACTGGAGTAGCTGTCTGGTTTCCTGTACATGTATGAGGAAGCGTTGTTCAGGTCTGTGCAAATGTATACATACATGGACTTTCCTGCCCAGCAATTCAATTAATCCTAACCATGAGTATAAAGTACAAACTCATATTTCAGTTGTTCTACCTTCTTGGTATCACAATTTCAAGCTAAATCCAGAGTCACTCAGGGTAAGAAGTTGTGTGTTCTGCCTATAGACTTTATAAAAATAAATCAACAAGTAAGTAAATCAATGTCATTCTAATCTTATGAGATGCAGTGCTGACAACACTCAAGTGTTTTAATATGAAGCATTGATGACTGTTCTATTGATGATTATGCTGATTAAAATAATGGTTATTGATTGTATAAATGATTATCACATATTATAAATATGTAGGTGCTCAGAGCCTGGGCCAGAAAAGAGACTTCCCTCCAAGCAATGCCCAGACAGACAGCAAGAAGAGTATTTAAAGTCCTGCCTTAAAAGTTCCACATCCCAAGTTTAAAAGCTTTTAAAGGAGCCCTGTGCTTCAGCAGGAGTCACATCTTTCACTGGAAACTGGAAACTAATCTTCCAGATCTCACAGATAGTTAAAAATCCTCCTGAAAAGCACCCATCAGCAGAAATATTAAAAGGCAGATCAAACATCATGTCCCTAACTGACTGCAGTGTTCTGAATAACGATTTTAAAGAAAAATTACATTATTTTCTGGAACTTAGCTCATGATCTTTAAACATTAGGAGTCTGCCAAACTGCTGGTATAAATCTGGAACTGCTCCACTGACGTCACTGAAACTGCACCAATGTAAAAATGGCATCAGGGAGAACAGAAACAGGCTGAGAGAATTGGACAGCTGTGACCACTAACATAGGCTGTGCATTAGGGAAGATCAAAGACTAATTTTTACAAAAGATTTTGGTTTGGTTTTTATTTTACTGAATTAGGGTAAAACATAGCCAACATTTGCTCTCAGTAGCTTGATGGGCTGAAAATTCTTCACTGACTTTTGAACACGGCATAACACCAGTGGGTATTTAGTTGGCTGTTCTCCTGAGAGGTACTTCTGCCTGCTGCTTGGAGGCTTCAGTCACTTGAGATACAAGATTATCTTTCCTCCTAGCTGCATGACTGTGGTGAGGATGACGTAGCAGATAAACACAACCTTCTGGTCCAAAGTCCCACCTCATTCCAAGACTTCATTACTCAGAAACATCCCCATCCTCTTGGCAAGGGGAACAGAGAGACCAAGAGGAATGCCTCTAAAGGTTAAACACATGAACCTTCTGTCACATTAAAAAATGAGCAAAAGGGGAGGCAAAAAGAGCACAGACAGAGGAGAGCACTATAAATCAGGCCCACTGACTGCTCAGCAGAAACAGAGGACAAAGGGTGTGCACACCATTGTCTGGTGGGGAACACACTACCCAGAACCACTGCTCACACCCTGTGTCTGCAGAGAAAAACCCTCAGAACTGGCTACTTTAGGCACGGATTTTGTATCAGGAAATGGCAGCAATCATGTTACTGATACGAATGATAAAACAGTAGGGTTATATGCACATGTCTATCTCCAAGGCCAGAAGAAAAGCTAAAATCTCCAAGGTCCTTTCTAGAGAAGAATCCTAAAAGCTACAGACTGCATTTTCCAGGTATTTTGTATCCTGATTAAATCTCTTTCTAGCATTACACCTTTAAGAGAGATCAAAGGTAGGCAACGAGGGAAGGAGGTACATGCTGACTTCCACTAATTGAAGCAAGCTGAAGCCTCCAGCACCTCCTGGGTTCTCCAAAGTTTCCCTCCCTATCTCAGAACTTCTTCTGCCCCCCCTTGCAGTCTCCCTGCACTGGCCGTTGCAAAAAATGAATACATCCAGATGACTGATACAAGAGAGATGCCTTTTGTAGCCAGCCGGGTACAGGAGAAGGAGTAAAACCATCCAAAATCTCAGTACAATCACTGGCAGCAACTCTTTCTGCAGCTTCTGCAGCTCTTTCATTGTTTAATTTCCGTGCCTCATTTTTTCCATTGTTAAGAAAGGACATCAAAGCGCATGGAGGTTTAGGGGCCGTTAACAACAGAGGTGTATCAATACCAGCATCAGAGAAACACTGCATGCAACTCATCCCAGTAACAAAACCTCTCAAAGCAAAGCTGTACTGGGAAAATCTAGTTTCTCAGCAAAACTGTATGTGCAGCAAGGGTTTTTGCCAATCTCCTCCTACCCCAGACCAACCTAATTAAACTGCTAGAACCTGTAGTGTAAAGATAACCACGGCATCCCACGTGGGGCTTCGTAATAACCTGACTCTGACTCAAGCATGATAACGCTGAGAGCATCACGGATTCAACTAAACAAGCAT
>VWYK01019958.1:0-10171 GCA_013399775.1 Semnornis frantzii | reverse complement strand
CATGTTTTGTCACCTGCTGCTTATTTCCTTTTATCAATACAGCCTGAGACTAATGGACCTCTGGGCACAGAACAGCCAATCAGAATGGCAGTTAGCCAAGCCTGACCATATCAGGTGAAGCCACAGGCTTGCTTTACCCAGATTTGGGCAGAGCACAGCCCTTGCACAAGGCGATAGTGTGCACCTTGTTTACAGCAGAGTTCAAAACAGCTCTGGGCAAGTCCTCAGACTCTGTGGCTCCAGGCTCTTTGTCCTCTTTACAGTGGTTGTTTCTCCCCAAAACAGAAGGAGGGGAGAGCAGAAAAACATGTCTGGGCAAGCCGGGACATCTATAATCCTATTTTGGACTGCTTAGGCCTGCCACGACACATCGCCAGCACGCCACTGGAATATCTTTTTGGAACCCATAAACCTGTCTGAAGCAGGTTATTTAAAACGGCACCTGAAATTCTTAACTCAGAAAAACTTGTTGGTTTCTCAGCATTACACAATTTGTATCTCTTTCTTCCAAAGAAGCTGACACTTGGGCTGGCAGAGCAGAGCTCCAAGAGGAGGTGTTGCACGTGGGAAGCAGATCTGCCATCGGGACTGACAGCATCTAAATGCACAAGTCACAGCAGACCCACTGAAGAATACTCAACTAGCTGTGAAATGTGGGTCAGGATCTGAACTTCTAACTCAAGATATCATTTTGCATCCATTCTCATTATGACACACACTCTGTCATCACACAATATTTTTCTGAGACTAATTCTTTCAATCTTCTCATTTTTAGATATGGCTGTGATTTTCTTTTGACTAATTTTTGAGCAGCCCACCTACTCTAGCTTCTAGAAAAATGCACTTTATTTACAGTGTGGGAACTTTGTTAAACTAATTATTTTAACATGATCATTGGCATTGTTAGACTAATTTTGCAAAACACAGATTTCACGAGACCCTGCTTTTCTTTGCCAGGGGTCTCCAACACCAGAAGGAGGTGGAATTCTCCTTCGCGGGCATTGGCCTCCTTGCCGAGCGAAAAAGTCAGCTCGGCATCACCTTCTTTGAGGAGCGCCTGTGTGGAGCTGGATGCCACGGGGAACATGCTGGCAGCTCTTCTCAGGGTAAGCTGCTTCTCTCTCCATGGCCTCCAGCTCAGGGCTGTCTGGCAATGCTGCCAAGGCTCTCTCCAGCTGCTTCCTCCTGCCTGCTTTCACTTGCCTCGGTACCTGGCCTAGGCACGTTCCCTCTGAGCTTGGCCGAGTCTTGCTGGTGCCTTAGCCCCTTCACAGGAGGGGCTGAGCACATCAAGGCAAAAGTTGGCACAAGGCTTTTTGACGCTGTCTGCGTGTGCCTCTTGGAGCAGCAAAAGGCTTTGCCACCTCTGTGAGCAAGCAGCACGTGTCCTTGGCGTTAGGGCCAGGACAGTGTCGCTGAGCTCTGCTTGTCCCCTTGCAGGACTCCCAAGATGAGGAGGTTGGTGGCCGTCCCAGGCAAGAACGATTTTTAACGTTTCAGTGCGGATGGGGTCATGTCATTGCCAAGGTGAGCAGCATGGCTTTTGCAGTCCCTGCCTGCTTAAGGGAGCAGCTAGCAAAGATAGAGTGTAGGGGCCCACAGAGTCCACAGAGAGCTGTGTCCTCTCATGGCTTACTTAGCTGCAGCTCCCAAAGGTGCCTGGCAGCACTTTCTTTGCATCAGCCCCCAAAGGAGCTTGGTGTACTTTTGCTCAGCTGTGCCCTCTTCCTCCCAGGCTTGCACTGGAGAAAGAATCGTCACCTGCCATTTCTCTGAAGCCCCGAAGAGAACCGGCCCCCTGGGTCAGGGGTTCCTGCAGAGGTAACAGGCCAGCTGAGTAGGAGCAGGGTACTCTGGCAGCTCCACTGTGGCCAACAGGCTCCCAAAGACATGCTTGTGCTCTTCTCTTGTCTCCTGCTTGCAGTGAGTGTACTGGGTCCCATGTGTCTGGCAAGGCAAAGGGTTGGGTCTAAGCAGGAGGGTGACTATGAAGGAAGCTGCGCTGGAACACATTAAAGAAGCCAGAGGAGTCAGGTGAGCCTCTGGTGGGAGGAGTGTGGCTGGAGGTGCAGGGGACACCCCCCGTCCCATTGTTGTCGTGTCAGCGAGACACTTCCCTTGGCTGGAGCGTCTGTGCTGATGCCAAAGGGCCCCGAAGACTTTGTGCTGCTGCACGTGTGGAGCCTCCTGGCTGGCCCTGGCTCTGGTTAGGTGGCTCCCACAGACTCAGCTTCCTCTGCCTTTTTAGGTTGCTGCCAGAAATCAACAAGAAGCACCAGGAGCAGCCAAAGAGGCCCAGACCTCCATCTCAGCCGCAGGTGCAGCTCTCTCCTAGCATTCCACAGCTCTCGGGAACGGTAGGTCCGTGGGATTTTCCAGCCCTGCCTCCACTTTCAGGCTCTAGGCCAGGACACAAGAGGCAAGCAAGAGCTGCCCGCTGTCCCAGCCCTCCTGCTCTGCCCAAGCCCAAGGAGACTAATGCTGCTTGCGCGCTGTCTTTGTGGCATCTCTCTAGGAAACAAGCTCCACCCACACAAAGAGGCTGGACAGAGAGTTGCAGCTGCTGCTGGCAGCCAGGTGCCAGGAGCTGGAAGCAGAAGCCTGGCGCCAATAATGCATAAACACAACGGGATACAACACCGACGCAAACCAGGTGTAACGTGCCCTTTCCTGCCCCCAGGAAAAGGGCATTTCCCCTTCCCACTCCCTGTGTGGGGAGCAGGGAAGCTCTCCTGGCACAGGCATGGCACGGCAGTGCAACGGCCACTTGGCCAGCTAGGGTCGTCTCTCTGACCGCTGATCTGCCATTGCCCTGCAGCGAGAGCTCTCCCTAAGGCCCCAGACCAAGGCCTGTAGAGCTGCCCATACCTCTCTCTGGAGGGCTTAGCACCGATGCCTTCAAGGCTGACCCAAGTCTGTGTAAATGCCACCCTTGGCCTGAAGCTTGGTAGCAGCCCCAGGCATTGGTGGCAGTTCTTTAGGGGAGTCTCTTGTACTTTTGCAGAGCCCCTGCTCCCATCTCTTCGNGCAGGGAGAGGCCTGGGCATCCCCAAAAACTAGTGGTCTAAGCCAGGCTTTGGGGCACTGCGGGCCCTTCTCTGCAGACACAGCACTGGCACTCATCTGGCAGCCTTCCTGCTTCCGCACAGCCCTGCTAATGCTCCCTCCTCTCGGTTGCGTTTTCAGGCGGCGGACATAGGAGAGGGGACATTCGCGGTTTTGCCGGCGCGTACCACCGTGGAAGGGGACAAGGTTTTGCCTGTGGAGAGACCCGTGTTCCAGCCGTGCAGCTTACTCAGGAAATTTTACAGGCTCAAATGTGCAAAGGGCAGATTTCCTGGTAAGGAGACTGCTGTGCTTCCCAAGCACAGCTCCTGCCTTTGCCTCGCCTTGGTGCCGACCTCTTCTGTGTCACGGTCAAGCAAAGGCTCTTCCAGCATGGAGAGCGCTGAGTGTCAGCACACATACAGTGCCCAGCACTCAGCCCCTCCCCAGGGAGCCAGCCTCATCTCTCTAGCTTCTGCTAGGCTGTGGCTGGTTGTTCGCAGCAGGAGGCAAAGTCTCTCTTTGCCCTTCTGCTGTGCAGCAGGTCTGTTCTGGAGACGTGGCCACAGATGAAAGGGGAGCAATTGCTGCCCAAGGGCTGGGTGCTGTTGGCAACCAGTCTCACAGCTGGCTGGACTCTACCATTATCACCAACTCTGTTGCCTTTTTTTTCTCTGCTAGGCAAAATGCAGCTTGTTGAGCTGGGCTACAAATAGATTGCTGCAGACATCCACAGGGGAGTAATCAAGGTATATGTTTGTCTCCCTATGGCCCCATGCCATGGCCTACAGGCCTGACCATGGCATGGGCATGCTCTTTGGTGCCCATACCTCTCTCTGGAGGTCTCAGCACCAACACCTTCAAGGCCCAAGCCAAGCCTGTGTAAATGCCATGCTTGGCCTGAAGCCTCGGCATCAGCCCCAGGTATTGGTGGCAGTTCTTTAGGCGAGTCTCTTGTACTTTTGCAGAGCCCCTGCTCCCATCTCTTCGAGGATCCTCATCAGCCTCCCCACCTCCTGAGAAAGGAGTGTGTGGAGAAACTGAAGGGGAAGTTGCCGGAGGAGGATCGTTGCCAAAGCCCAGCAAAACACGCAACATCCAAAGTACAGGCAGAGCTGCAGCTGCCTAGAAGAGCATGGGCAGAGTAAGGGTGTGTCAACTCCTGCCAACAGCGGGGAAAGGCCTGGGCACCCCCGAAAACTAGTGGTCTAAGCCAGGTTTTGGGGCACTGTGGACCCCCCTCTGCAGCCACAGCTTTTTAATGTGTTCTTTAGGAAGGATAGAAGATGACAGTGTTGAAGGTCCATGGAAGAGCCCTGGGGCTGCCTGCCACATCCAGAAGCTGTCAGCAGCTCCGCAGAGCCCAGTGCTAAGGCTCTTACTTAGCTCTTGTGTGTCATGGAGGCACTATCAGAGAGATGAACCAGATTGTGCACTCTCATAATAAAGGGCGGATCTCCTCACAGGTACCTGAAATAATATACACTTACCAAGTAGGGGTGAAGACTCATGCTGGATCATAGCTTACATTTGATAATAAAGATTGTTAACTACATTAGGAAAATGAAATATGTTCAGAAGTACACAAAACCAATCTTGCACTCAACCTCTCTAGTGGTACTTACGCCATTGTCACCACTGAGGCTGTGAGCAGGAACCGGAGAAGTACCAGACTGGACTTCCACTGACTCATAGTCAGTGGCAGACAGCAACTGGATTTATAAATAAACAAATAAATATATAAATAAATGTATCCTTGACACAGTCTCTGGTTGCTGTTTTCTTTTTCATCTCCTTATGTCCTTTGATGCCCTTCCTGTCCTACCGTGCGAGGCACCAGCCTGCTGTGAGGTACAGCCATGGGGCATTTGAACCTCAGGCTCAGTCAGCAGCCCCTCCTCCCACTGCAGCCCCATGACCAGCACAATAGATGCAGAAAAGCAAGTGACCTACAGTAAACTGGGTTTCTTGTGTATCTGGTGTTAGACCCTAATTGGCATCCCTATTGAGAGACAAGTCCAGCCACCCTTAGAACCTGTATTCTCTGAGGACTGGCTAGAACACAGGAGAGAGGGGCTTCATCTCTTCCTAAATTTACTCCAGCTTCACATAACACGTCTGCTTGTATTCAGCCTCGTAGTAAGTGCAGTTTTGTTGACTACAATAGTTTTGCTCACTGAAAAGTGTTTCACGCTTCTCTTAAGCTCACTCCCCATCCCAAAACCGTAGGGTCACTAGTGAGGGGCAAGCCTGTGGAGAGGAAGCGCTCGTCCCTCCTGCCTTTCCGAACCGTGCCACGGTGGTGCCCACGGAGGCTCGCAGTGAGGAGTGAGCCGCTCCCCTCTGTGGCGGCGACATGGTTAGGAGTGAGAGGTGGGCAACACTGTACATGTTTTAAGGCGGGCCAGGAAATGGAAACCTCATACGACTGGCCTTCGCCCGTCGATCTAGCTCATGCAGACCCTTTGGCAGAGCCTTCCTACTCTCGAGCAGATCAGCACTCCCTCCCAGCTTCCTGTCATCTGCAGGCTTGCTGAGGACGCACTCAATTCCCTCATCTATATTGTCAATAAAGGTATGAAAGACAATTGGCCCGAAAACTGACCCTTTGAGAATACCATTTGTGACCAGTCACCAAAGGCATCTGACTCCATTCACCGGCACTCTTTGGGTCCAGTCTCCCAACCAGTTTTCAGCCCAGCAAAGTCTCCACCACCTACCCCAGCCATAAGCAGCAGACCAAGGTGGGATTTCAACTTCCTCTAAAAACCTATTTCTTTTAAATGCTCTGGGGGAAATACCATCAGTACGTATGGCCTCAATAACATTATGGTTCCCCAGGGAGGAACACCCAGCTAACGCCGGGGTTGCAGTAGGCCTTCTCCCAGGAAATCTTTTGGGCATAGATGCATTGAAGGGCAGATAGTAGCACAATACCCAGGGAAAGGCACAACCCTTTGGCGCCCCTCAGATCCCAAAATTAGCTGGAATGTGCTGCACAGAAGTGTGCCTATTGCAAGCATCATCTGCCCTCACCCCTTCTGAGAGGACTAACATGAAACACTACCCATTGCCATTAAGGGCCCGAGAAGGCATAGCCCCCGTGATGGAGGATATGAAGCAATGAGGAATTTTAACATTTACCCACTCCCGATTTGATTCCCCTGTGTGACCAGTGTGTAAACTAAATGGGAAGCGCAGACTGACCATAGACTATCGTCGACTCAATGCTAATACTGGCCTCCTGATGGCAACAGTGCCTCATACAGCTGATCCACTATCACCTCTTCAGGGACAAGTTCACCAGGTGATGGCCACAATCTTTTGCAGAAAACACCTCCTGGACTTTGCAGTCATTGCGGGGCCTTTATAAAACCTGCTGTGAAAAGGAGCAACTAGGGAATGGGCTCCTGCCCACGATGAAGCATTACAGCTTTCAGTGTTTGAAGCAAGTACCCACCACGCCCTGGGTCCCATCCACCCCCCTGACCCTGGCCAGGTTGAATGGAGGTTTGTGTGCTCAGGACTGTTGGTTCATTTTTGGCAAGAAGAACCAGATGGCCGTGTCTGCCCAGCCGGGGTTTATTGCAGGAACTTTAAGGATGCTGAGAAGTGATAGTCCAATCAGGAAAAAGGATTGTTTGTAGTGAGTTTGACTCTCGGGAAAGCAGAGCAGGCCGCATGCCGACAACCTATAATTTTAACAGAACCCTTTATAAGGTAATTAAACCTGTGCTGGCAGGAATTGCTCCCCCTGAAAATGGTATGCTAAGGTCAAACATTACTGTACTGTTTTTACAGTCACTGAAGGTACCTCCAAACTGTTAAACATCCCAAAAGAAGTATCAAATGTCCTAGAGAAAGACACCCCTCCTCCTTCTCTTATTAAAACTGCCCTGCCCTTTTTGGAGGAATTGCAGAAGGTGTGGTTCACAAACGCCTCTGCTAAGAGAGAGGGCAAACTGTAGAAACATTGGGCTTTAGTAGTCATGAATGTGGATACTAAGAGGGGAATCGTTAGCAAAGGCGAGGACAGTGCCCAGGTTGTGGAGTTAGTGGCAGTATGGAGTATGTCAACAGTGAGGAAGGGACGAGGACTCTGGTCTGCATTTACCCTGACCCATTTTCAGTGTTCAAAGGATGCACGGAATGGCTGCCTTTTGGGGAACAGAACAAATGGGAGGTAAACCCAGGTGCTGGTGTAGCAAAGGGGCGGGGGAAGAAATTGCAAGAAATCTTAGGTATTGCCAAACGTGGGGATTTTGCAGTAGCATGGGTACCCTCCCACCAGGAAGGAAGGGTCCTCTGGCAGCTCAGTAGAACAACAGGGTGGATGAGCTGGCCAGAATTGTCTCTTTGCAAGGGGAAAATCAAACAGGGTAAAGCAGATAGGCTCTTGAAAGGCCTACACACTACATGTGGCCGTGCAGGATCTAGCAATTTACACAAGGAGGCACATGCCAGAGGTTGGGCTGTCACTCGGGAAGTTTGTAAGACCTTTATCTCAGCTCCTGAACAACGTAGGTTTCAACTGCAGTGACACACCATGGAAGAATCCCCGCTTCCTTTAAGAGATAAAAAGGCCCTCTGGGAAACTTGGCAGATCAATTATACCAGGCCTTTCAAAACATTGGAAGGGAAACAGTATGTGTTAGTAGGCACAGAAGTGATTTCTGGCCTAGTTCAAGCCAAAGCACTTCTACAAGCAGCTGGGGAAAATACAGTGTGAGCCCTGAAAATTTGGTTTAGCTTCCTCCCAAACACTGATTCTATTCAAGCAGGCAATAGTAGCCATTTTATCAGTGCCAAAGGGCAGGAGTGGGCAAGGGAAGAGGGAATCAAGTGGGTATTCCACACCCCCATATTGTCCCCGGGCTAATGGGACAGTGGAGCAAAGTAATGACCTCCTAAAATGATTTCTGAACCCTCACAAGCTGCATTGGCTGCAGCGCCTCAGCAATATCCCTGGCTGAATGTCTTTTGTCCTAAAGCCCTGACTTTAATCCCAAAGCCCCACACTCTCAGTGCTCCTGCAGAGCTTGCTTTTTCTCCTGGACAGCCAGCAAACACTCCTCTCATGCTTGTGGAACCACTGAATAAATATGCTTGGAAAGTCAAGGAGGCCTGGTGAGAGGAGTACGCAATTAACAGACACTGCATTATCCCATCATTTTAATGTCGGTTCTTTGAGAGTCACACAAGTGTTCTGGTTTGGTTTGCAGACCCATGGGCTAACCTCCTCGCTGAAGAATAGATGCAAGAGTTGTACACCATGTAGGGTCTAGCCAGGGTTACTGTAGGGCTAAAACGGGTATGCCGCTTATATGGTCCATGTTTATCTATGTTGTGTGTGTCCCGTACCAAACTGACCCCAACAACTAAGAGCACACTCATAGAACCACTCATGGGACGCTAGTAAATGGGAGTAATCAAGCTATATATGTGGCCCTTGCCAAATCTGCTGAAGAAGGGCTTCCCTTCTTCATGATTCCCATTAATCCATCTTTTATTTTTGGTGTGATCTCAAACACAAGGCCAATAACCCTTGACTCTAACATTACCCTGTGGAATGGCACATGGCATGTGTGTGAAGGAGCAATCTGTATGCTGGAATTCGATGAAAACACGACCCAGTCCTTGAATTACACACCTTCATGGGAGTTATTTCGTGCAAATTGTCCTTCTGCTCTCCTTGAAAGCAACTTTATGATGAAGGCTGCAAAAAATATTACTATGGAACTGTAGAGTGGTACTATCCTGTGTTCTCATTTCTCGGGGGACCCACGGTCTGACCCTCTCCAGCAGGTTGATCCATTTAAAGGTTCTTATATCACCATGCTTTCTTCCTCTTACGGTTTATTTTTATTTGGGTCTACACCCAGGAAGTCAAGCTGGATTAACTGTGGAGTAGGAATGCCTCCTGTGTGTCCAGATCGCATTTTCGACCTTTGTCGGACACCTCCCTGATACAAAGTCTGCCACATCCAGTCATCCGCTGGACAACGCCAAGTCTGCGACTGGAGGCCACACTGGGCTCTTAGTGGGATTCAGATACCAAACTATTACTCTGCTGGACAAATAGCAATGCTCTTTTTGAAACCATGTTTGCTCCGCATTATGCTCTCAGACCACATCAGATTGTCTTAGAAAACATTACTTGGCAACTTTGTGTATGAAGTAATTCGACTGGGTGTGCCTATGGTGAACTAAATATTGAAATGAATACTCAAACTTCTAAGATGATTTTGCAAAATAGGTGGGCCCTAGATGCATGATTCTTAAAAGAAGCAGCTGTATGTGGAACATTAAATCTTAGTGGGGCCGAGTGCTGTGTCACTGTCTATAATGCTTCCACCTCAACAGAAGCAGCACAATCTGTAAAGAAAAAACATGCAGACATACCAGTCCTGGGTAATCAGGGAGGTCCCGCCCCGGCTGGAGGCTAGCAAATGTAACACCCATCTACAAAAAGGACCAGAAGGATGATCAAGGGAACTGCATGCCTATCGGACTGACCTCGGTGCCAGGAAAGGTTATGGCATACCTTAATTTCAGTGCCTTCACAGAGGAGAATGTGACACTTCCCTCAGCAAAAGTGGATTTCTTCACCAATCTTCTCATAATCCAACTAATTGTGTCTTGCCTAGGAGAGAAGCAAGGCAGAATTAAGCTGACCGTAAGACTGAGTGCCAACAGCACCCAGCCCTTGGGCAGCAATTGCTCCCCTTTCATCTGTGGCCACATCTCCAGAACAGGCCCATCCACGAACCTTCAACACCTTCACCTTCTCTCCCTTCCTAAAGAACACAGAAGAAAGAGACTCGGTGCTATGGCTGCAGAGAAGGGTCCACAGTGCACCAAAGCCTGGATTAGACCAGTAGTCCTCAGAGGTGCCTGGGCCTTTCCCAGCCTTGGCAGGAGCTAGCACACACTTACTCTGGTATTCTAGGCAGGTGCAGCTCTGCCTGTCCCTTGGGTGTGCTGTGCCTGGCTGGGCTTTGGCACGGATCCTTCTCCAGTAGCCTCACTTTCAGCTTCTCAGCCTACGCTTTTCTCAGGAAGTGGGCAGGTTGAGGAGGTTCATCAAAGAGATGGGGGTAGGGGTTCTGCAAAGGCACAAGAGACT
>VWYK01019957.1:0-15642 GCA_013399775.1 Semnornis frantzii | reverse complement strand
CAGGAGAACCTCTCTCCACCTATGAACCTTAGCTCACTGCTGTTAGGAATTGGAGTGATGATGACTCTTTGCCTGCCTGAATTTACCAATGTCCTGTTGTGGTTCTGTGAAGTTCCAGAGTGTCTAGAGACAGGACAAGGGGCAGTTGTTTTAAGCTGTAGGAGAGTAGGTTTAGACTGGATCTTAGGAAGAAGTTCTTCAGCAGGAGGGTGGTGAGACTCTGGAACAGGTTGCCCAGAGAGGCTATGGATGCCTCCTGCCTGGGGTGTTCAAAGCCAGGTTGGATGAGGCCTTGAGCAGCTGAGTTGAGTTGAGAGGTGTCCCTGCCTATGACAGGGGATTGGATCATCTCTGAGGTCCCTTCCAACCTGAACCATTCTGTGGAGAGGTCAAATGACTCAAGGGAGCAGTGTTGGTATCTGTTTGGAATCTTTTGAGGGGATTTTGTGTCTGACAAGAAGGAAAAATGCAGAGTTACACTTGCCAGGCAGGCAGCTGAGCCTGCAGTGTTGTAAACACAGGGATGCAAAAGCTCCATCTGCATTCAGTCTGCAGTTCATTTTTTGCTTGGTTTGTGTTTTGGTTTTTTTTCAGGCCCAAACTCGTGTGAAGCTGAATTTTCTGGACCAGATTGCCAAGTTTTGGGAGCTTCAGGGATGCACACTGAAAATTCCACATGTGGAGAGGAAGATCTTGGATTTATTTCAGCTAAACAGAGTAAGGCTGCTAAAAAGAGAGAAGCTTGTTCTCAAGAGATGTTGTGTTGCTTGGGTTGCTGTGCTGGATCCCAGTTGTCCAGAGGAGGTTTGGGGCTACTGCTCTGTTTAATCCAACATAGCTAATGGGACAAAGCAGTAACAGATGTAATGGGAGTTTTCCTCTGGCCTAGGAGATCAAATTAAATTTGCATCTCTTTAAGACTGGACCCAAACTGGTTAAGAATAAACTTGAGGCTTAACTGGAGAAAACCTCTGAGCAGTGACAGCAGCTCCACTAGAAATAGAGGAGAAGAAATCCAGTGGCTTTTAGGGTGAAGCTTATTGAACTTCCAGAGGTGTTTGTGTATCATGGTAGTAAGGGCTGGGATTCACTGCCCCTGAGGATGTGTTCTCTCTCTTTTCTTTATGCCTGGGGTAGTTTTTATGTGGTTGCTTTTGAGCCTGTTTCACAGTGCTGGTGCCAGTGAGAAGAACTGATTGTCCTGGGCTAGAAAGTGATGCTGGAATAGAAAGTGGAGCCATGACAAATTGCAGCCAGCCCAGCTCTCAAAACTAGGCTGATTTACTGGTTGGTCATCTAATACAGCTGCTGACTTGGGTGTCAAGCAATTCAACAAGCTTGCACTTCCTAGCCTGTTAGATATTCCAGTTACAGCTCCTGAACAGCTTCTGTGGTTTCTGTGCTTCATGTGTTTCTCTCAGCCTCTGCTGTTCTGGTCCCAGGCAGCAGCTGTGCTGCTGCCTTGCCTTTTGGGCAGTGCTCTCCTTGCATGCTGATCGTTTTACTGTTAAATATCTAACCATTTTATTTTCACTTTTCAGCTAGTTGCAGAAGAAGGAGGATTTGATGTGGTTTGCAAGGAGAGAAAATGGACCAAAATAGCCACCAGGATGGGGTTTGCTCCTGGCAAAGCTGTGGGCTCACACATCCGTGCGCACTACGAACGCATCCTCTACCCTTACAACTTGTTCCAGTCTGGAGCAAGCCTCCTGGTAAGCTGTGCTGGAGCTGCCTGAAGCCCAGGTTAACTCAGCAGCCTGCCTGCTGTGGCTTTTTTGTCTTGGTGGAGTCTTTGCACAGACTGCATTGGACACTTTGTGGCGTGCAGGTGCCACGGTGCAGCCTGTGCTGCTGCTGCAAGCAATTCAGAAGGGCCACAGCAAACTTGTAATCAAAAGCAGAGTTTGTAGAATAAACTCCTCAAGGGAACCTGGGGGTTGGACTAGATGACCTTTGGAGGTCATTCTAACCTCTTACTCCTTTCAATACCACCTCCTTGCATTTTCTCTCTGCAGCTCACAGAAGCCTCACACTAATGGACTCCAGACTTCCTGCCACAGTTTCTGTGCTGCTCTGCTGAACTCAGAGGTCCCTGCAGGCCTCCCCTGACAGAGCAGCTGTGCTGTGGCTCTGCAGCACTTGGACACCTTTTCTGAGGGGCTGCAACCCACCAGGGCAGTTCTGTGGCAGTAACTCTCTTGCTCTCACCAAGGCTGGCCACGTTCAGCAATGCTCAGTGGGTGCTGACCCTGTGGCCTGTTGTTTTTTTCAAGCTTAAATCTTCATCCTTCCTGCTTGGAGTTGGCCATTAAAGCAAACTCCAGGGCTGGTTCAGAGTGGAAGCAGCATCATGTCTGCTGAAGAAGAACAGGACTTCTCTTTTGGAGCAGCACTCATTTATCTGCAAACCCAAAGGCTGCACTTGCCAGCATCCAGTTTTATTTCTCTGAAATACTCTTGCCATGATTTTTCAAAGAGAAGAGTCTTGACCTTTTTTAAGCAATGAAAGTCCTAATCCTGTTACAGACCTGTCTCTGGGCACAGAAGTCAACACCAGCCTTTTACAGAGAGCTATAAAAATGAGGGAGAGTTTTTGCCTGAGTCAAGAAAGGTTGGAATGGAAGGGTTTGTAGTTAGCTCCATGATGGTGTGGAGAACAGCTTCAGCCTGCAGACCCTTCAGAAAAATAACCTGGCTTGTTGGAGGGGTTTGCAAGGGGAGGATGCAAACAAAATATGGACATGGGGGAATGGTTTGAAGCTGAGGCAGAGCAGAGTTAGACTGGAGCTGAGGAGGTAGTTCTGCAGTAGGAGGGTGGTGAGAGTCTGGCACAGGTTGCCCAGGGAGGCTGTGGATGCCTCCTTCCTGGAGGTGTTCAAGGCCAGGCTGGATGAGGCCTTGAGCAGCTGAGTTGAGTCCCTGCCCATAGCAGGGGGTTGGAGTAGATGATCTCTGATGTCCCTTCCAGCCTGAGCCATTCTGTGACTAAAATTGAATGTAAAACTCTTCCTGCTGTGGAAACTGCTGTAGCAAACCCAGTTTGCCCTGCCTCTGACACATTCATGCTGAGCAATGCAAGCAGCACCACTTCCTGAAGGCATTTCGTGGAGAACTTTGAATTCTAGGTCTGAAAACTGAGTATTCTCTCTTGGCTTTTGCTTTTTTCAGGGAGGGGTTTGTCTCTTTTGGAGCTGCTGTGCTTGCTGACACCTGCCTTTGCTTTCCTGGCTTTGAGGTGCAGTTAAGGTGGTTTGCTTGGCCTTGCAGGTGTCACACAGCTGAGACTCCCCTGGGTGATTTTCTCAGGAGTGAAGCCTTTCAGAAGAGAAAACCCTCTCAGAGGAGCTCCTGCTTCTGAAATGGCACTCCCCAAGCCCTCTCTTGCCACTTGTTCCAATGTGCTTAGTGGTTGCACTTCTTGGGCTCCTGTGTAGATAAGGCTAACTCAGTTTTGTTGACTCTTGTGCCCTGAAGCTGTCATTCCCCTCCCACATGTGGCAGAGATGTACCCCAGGGAGCTGAGAGGACCCCCAGAAATACCTTGGCTTTGGCTCACTTTTCTCTTTATTTTTCTCCCTGCCAATGTTGTCTTCCAACTGAGTTTGTTTTGCAATCCCTTTTTTGAGGAAGGATTTCTGCTGAGATTCCCTTTGGCTTTTCTCCCTCTGTGCTGAGGAAGTGCTGCTTTCCCAGATGCTTCTTGTGTAGGTGTCCATTTCATTGTGTGTCTGTTGAGAGCTTCCCTGTGAGGTGGGTTTGTGGAGCAGCTGAAGTTGTTCCATCTGACAGCTGTCACTCAGAGCTGTCTGGGTTCTTTCTTGTGACATTTCCACCAGCTTTTGGGAGAGTCCTGTTGCAGGCAGGGTGCTGGGGTGGGTGACCAAGTGCTGGCATTCACTGACTGCTTTTGTGGATTGTTTACTTTTGATTGATAGTGCTTGCTGTGTTCAGTCAATGTGCAGCCAATGGCAGCCTGGCTTGGGCTAGAACCAGGGTGGGCAGCAGGGACAGGAGGGGAGCAGCCCCCTGAGCCCAGCACTGCTGAGGCCACACTTTGAGTACTGTGTTCAGCTCTGGGCCCCTCACTGCAGGAAGGACACTGAGGGGCTGGAGCCTGTCCAGAGCAGGGCAGTGAGGCTGGAGAAGGGCCTGGAGCAGCTGGGGGTGAGGAGGGGCTGAGGGAACTGAGGGTGTGCAGGCTGGAGAAGAGGAGGCTGAGGGCAGAGCTCACTGCTCTCTGCAGCTCCCTGCAGGGAGGTTGGAGCAAGGAGGGGGCAGCCTCTGCTCCTTGGGGGCAAGGGACAGGAGCAGAGGAAATGGTTCCAAGCTGCCCCAGGGGAGGCTTAGAGTGGATCTCAGGAAATATTTCTGCCCTGGAAGGGTTCTCAAACCTTGTCACAGGCTGCCCAGGGCAGTGCTGCAGTCCCCATCCCTGGGAGAGGCCTGCAGAGATGGCAGTGAGTGTCCCTGATTAGAGAGGTAGGCTTTAACCAGGCAGTCAGGAGTAAAGAAAGTTCAGAGCAATTCCAACCCTTCAGACAAACTTTTGCTGCTCCTGGGTGGAGGTGAAGATGTTGATCCACAACCATTTGGTACCACTGCTTAGCCTTGGGTTCCTGAGGCACTGGGAGGTGTTTCTGCTGCAACTGGTGCTGAACCCTCAGCCCTCAGGAAGTCTGCTGGTTGGTTTGCAAGGCCTCCTTGCCCTGTTCAGGGGGAGCTGTGTGCCTCCTGGGTGCTTGCTTTCCAGGCTCTTATATCTTCTGTTGCCAGAAGGAGGAGAAACTGCTTTATTCTTTTTTATTATTTTTCAGTGAAAGGTTTGGGTGCCTCATGAGGGCACAGAGCAAGAAGCAGATCTGCTGAGCCCTTCAGCCTGGCTCTCTTCTGTCACATCCATCTCATTTGCTTTTCTCTCCTTTCCATCCTTTCACTTGCCTTCTCTGTCCATTTCCTGTCACCAGAAACTGTCTTTTTTTTTTCATTTTGCTTGCTCCCACTGCTGTTAATGTGAAATAACTCAGATCATCCTTTGTGGGGGCTCTGAGGGCAGCTGCTGCTCTGAGCCAGCTCCATAGGCAGCGTGGGAGCAAACCCAACCCCATCCAGGACTTGCTCCTGTGCAGAAGCTGCAGATTTGGGTGGCTTTGTGTGTTCCATGCTGAAATGAAGTCAGATGTTTGCTTTCAGAGATGCAGTCTGGAGCTCACAAAGCCCAGGCTTAAAGGCAGTTCTAAAGAAAGCAGAAATTCTGGAGGTTTCTGTAAGCAGTGCTCTGGGCTGCCTGTGGTTGGTGGTTGCTGATACCCTGCTGCTGGGAGTTCTTTTCTGTCACACAATCACCCAGGTTGGCAAAACCCCTCAGGATCACCAAGTCCAACCTATAACCCTGGTTTTATGAAGGTACCAGAGTCACCTTAAACCACAACCACCACATCCACATGGACTTGGCTTCTGCAATTGCACTTTCTCCTCCTTTTCTGTCCCCTCTTCTCTCTCACCTGTCTGATCTCCATGCTCTCTGCAGAGCATCAGCCCTGTTGCTGCTGCACTTCCCATCCTGTCTGTCTCTTGCTGGGAAAATGCTCCTGGTGGGAAGAGGTGGACAGGACTGGGGAGAGGTGGATCCAGCAGTTTGGGTGAAACACTTTCTGACAACAGGAGAATTTGTTGCTGAGTCCTGCAGGAGCAGGGAGGGGATTGTCCCCTTGCACTCAGATCTGCTGAGGCTACACCTCCAGTGTTGTGTTCAGGTTTGGGCACTCAGTACAAGAGGGATGTGGAGGTGCTGGAGCCAGTGCAGAGGAGGGCAGGGAAGGTGAAGGGCCTGGGGAATGGATCTGATGAGGAGTGACTGAAGGAGCTGGGGATGGTTAGTATGAAACAGAGGAGGCTGAGGGGAGACCTCATTGCTGCCTGCAGCTGCCTGAGAGGAGGCTGTGGAGAGGTTGGTGCTGGGCTCTGCTCACAGGTAGAGAGATAGAACAAGAAAGAATGGTCTCAAACTGCCACTGGGTAGGTTTGGGATGGATATTAGGAAACATTTTTTCATAGAAAGAGTGGTCAGGCACTGGCACAGGCTGCCCAGGGAGGTGATGGAGTCCCCAACCCTGGAGGTGTTTGAGTTGTTTGGATGTGGTGTTGGGGTTTAGGGTGCACCTTGTAGAGTAGGGATGTTGTCTGGGCTTGGTGATCCTGAGGCTCCTTTCCAACCAGAATGTTGCTGTGATCTGTGGAGACTTTCCTCTTCTAGTGTGTTGGAGGGGATTCCACCACTCTGCTCTGCTTTGGTCAAACTCCACTTGTAGAGCTGGGTCCAGCTCTGGAGTCCTCAGCACAGGAGAGAACTGTTGGAGGGAAGCCAGAGGAGGGCACAGAAATGATCAGGGGGCTGGAAGGGCTCTGCTGTGAGGGCAGGCTGAGAGTTGTGGTTGTTCAGCCTGGAGAGGAGAAGGTTTCAGAGAGACTTTCTGATGACCTTTCAGTACTCTAAGAAGCTGATCAGGAAGAAGGGGACAAACTTGTAGCAGACCATGTTGTGACAGGACAAGGAGTGATGGTTTCAAACTAAAAGGAGATTGAGTATAGACAGAAGAGATTTTTTTACACTGGGGGTGGTGAGATGCTGGTTGCTCAAGCAGGTGGGAGCTGCCCCATGCCTGGAACCATCCCAGGTCAGGTTATTCAGGGCTCTGAGTGACCTGCTCTAGTTACAGATGTCCCTGCAGGGGCTTGGACTGGGTGATCTTTAAAGGTCCCTTCCAACTCAAACCAGTCTGAGACTTTGTTGTCTGCTCATTAAAACTGTTATATTTTGCCTGTTGTTACTGAACCTTGTGGCTTGACAAACTCAGGATTGTCCTTAATTGTTCTTTTACCTGCTAGATGTGTGCAGGGTTTGCAGCAATTAAATGTGTTCATTCAGCAGCTCAAAAGAAATCAAACAGGTCTTACATCATCTTCTTCCTTGCTGCCCTTAATTCACACAGCAGAGTTGTCCTTTCCAAAACACCCCAAGGATGTAGCTTCTGCCATGTCCTTCAGCCACCACTGTCCAGTTCATTCAGGGCTGTCTGGCCAGCTGGCATTTGCTGTCTCACTGCTCTGTGTGAGCACTGCACTGGTGCAACCCAAGCATGCTGCAGCAGCCTCCAGAAGCACCACTGCTAGAAGAATTGGTGCTGCCATTCCCACAGGGAAATCTTTGCTGCTCATAACATACACAAGGTGACTCAAGCTCTGTCTAAGACCCTTGGCTGTGGTTAGTGCAGTCAGTGAAAGGGCAGGGAAAAGTGATTTTGTGCCTTGTTCAAATGGGTGGTGTCACAGTTGTCATGAACACTGCTTTCATAGAGCCATAGAATTGGTTTGGTTGGAAAAGACCTTCAAGATCATAGAGTCCAAGCATGCTCTAACTCTACCAAGTCTGAGGCTAAACCATATCCATCACCACCTCTTCTAAACACCTCCAGGGGTGGGATTTAAACTGGCAGAGGGGAGATTTAAATTAGATGTCAGGAAGAAGTTCTTTACAGTGAGGATGGTGAGACACTGGTGGGGCTTGTGGATCACAGAATGTGATCTGCAATCAGATTCTGTGCTCCACAGCCTCCCTGGAGCTGTTCAAGGCCAGGTTGGATGAGGCCTTGAGCCACCTGTTCTGGTGGGAGGTGTCCCTGCCTATGGCAGGGGGTTGGAACTGGCTGAGCTTTGTGATCCCTTCCAGCCTAAACCATTCTATGATTCAGCCACCTCCCTGAGGAGCCCATTCCAGTGTCTGGGAACCCTTTCAGTGGAGAAGTTCCAATATCCAATGTAAATCAAATCAGCAAAGTGCTTTGCTCAGCTGCATCAGAGCTTACGCTGGAGCCTCGGCTGAGCCAGCACAGTAACTCCAGGCTCTCTCTGCCTTCTCCCCCATGAGCCAGGAGGTTGTTGTACACAAAGTTTGTATTGCAGAAATGAAGTAACCAAAGTGTGTCTCTTCAAGTGCCTGCAGAAGCCAGAGCTCAGCAGTGACACCAAGGACAAGGAGTACAAGCCCCACGACATTGCCCAGCGGCAGTCTGTGCAGCCCTCCGAGACCTGCCCCCCGGCTCGGCGAGCCAAGCGCCTGCGAGCAGAGGTGAGAGGGGCTGGGGGCACCTGCCCTGTGCTGGTTTGAGCTAATTGGAATATTTTAATAGAGAAAAATATACTGTAGGCTGTGAAGGAAAACAGTGGTGATGTCTGCTTCACTCATAGGCTTGCTGAGATGTTTAGAAAATAAGAGAGTGTCTGGGGCAGGCAGTCTGTGTCACGGGGCACAGCGTCTGGGGAGGTCTAGCTCTGACTTTCTCCTCTCTGCTGAATAACTTCACTAACTGCTTTTTCTTCTAATCCCCCTCCCTCCAGCTGATCCTCAAAAATTCTCCCTGCACATAAGGCAAACCCTGGGGTAAGGTGTGGGGGTGGGGAGAAGGTGGAAGGGTGGTTGGGAGCCCCTCCTGGGGTCTCTGGTTTCTGGGAGGGGAGTTGTGTTTCCATATTACCTCTACCTTGTCTATGCCTGTAACTATTCCTGTACATAGTGTATATCTCTGCTTGTATATTGTGCTGAGCTGTAAACAGAGCTTCATCTCTTCCAGCTGGCTGAGTTCTAGTCTGGGTCATTTTACAAGTGTGGGGGGGCAGGGAACTCCCAAACTGTCACACTGCCCAAACCTGGCACTGTGCCACAGCAGCTTCTGCTCGAGTCACAGGACAAGTGTCAGTCTGATCTGCTCACTGATGTCCAAGCACAGCAAAGAGCTGTGGAACTTTGCAGTGTAAATGGTACTGAAATGTTTATGAATACCTAAACCATCCCTCATGTGGGACCTGAAGTGTGTGGGGTTCTGAGAGGCTCTTGAGCTTGAAGCTGTGAACTGTCTGCTGTCATCATGCCTGTAGCAGGATTACAGTGCAGGGCTCAGATGAAAATACAGGTGACATATTCTAGAAGTGAAGCTTCTTCAGCAGCTTTGCTCTCTGATGTTCCCTCAGAGCACACCCAGAACAGCAGCAGTTGTTCTTTACATGTCTTGGAAGGTGTCTGTGAGTCTTTCATGGGCTGAAAAATTCAACCTTGAGCCAGCAATGTGTATTTGCAGCCCAGAAGCCAACCATGTCCTGGGCTGCAGGCAGAGCAGGGAGAGCAGCAGCACAGGGAGGGAATTCTGCCCCTCTGCTCTGCTCAGACCTCACCTGCAGCACTGCCTCCAGCTCTGGGGTCCTCGATACACAGACATGGATCTGTTGGAGCAGTTCCAGAGGAGGGCACAAAGACAGTCAGAGACTGGAGAACCTCTCTTGGGGACAGGCTGAGAGAGTTGGGGCTGTTCAACCTGGAGAAGAGAAGGCTTCAGGGAGGCCTTAGAGCAGCCTTCCAGTGTCTGAAGGGGCTGCAGGAGAGCTGGGGAGGGACTTTGGACAAGGGCTTGGAGTGCCAGGATGAGGGAGAATGGATTTGAGGTTGAGAGTGGAGAGGAGAAAGGCATTGTTGAGAGTGAGGGTGAGGAGACACTGGCACAGGTTGCCCAGGGAGGCTGTGGCTGCACTCACCAGGTGAGGTTGGATGAGGCCTTGAGCAGCCTGTGCTGGTGGGAGGTGTCCCTGCCCATGGCAGGGGGTTGGAACTGAGTGAGCTTTAAGGTCCCTTTCAGCCCAAACCATTCTGTGAAGCCAGGGGTCAGAGCAGAGAAGGTTTATCACAGTGTTAGCTTTGTTGGATTTGATTTTTTAGTCCAAGTTCTAACAATTTGAGATACTTTGACCATGCAATACAAGGAAAAAATTGCCCAACATTAATGTCTCTGTGGCTGTGTGCAGTCAAAAGTGTACATGTGCTTAAGAACTGATACTTCTTTGGCTAAGCATAACCTTTATTGCCTCTATCTGTGTAGAGCTCTCCTGTGCAGGCTTGTTCTAGGGGGCCACAGTGTGTCTGCTCTGCTGAAGAGCTGCAGTGCTGTGACTTCAACCTCTCCAGGCTGATGGTGCCTTAGAGAGTTTGCTACTCCTTTTGTTAGAGCAGATGAGGAGATGTGGAGGCTTATTCCCAGGAGATGGCTTTGCTAGTGATGACATCAGGAGTTGGGAAGGTCATATTTGCCTCTTCCTTTCTGATCCAGATTCCTGCTTCAGTTTGTTTCAGACCCTCTATTAACTCTGCCTGGTCTAGGCTGGGTCTTTATTGCTGCCAAGCAGCTCAGCTTAGCTATTGCAAACCCTGCCTGTAGCTGTCCCTGGTTAGTGAGCTACAGTGAAGGTTTTCTAAAGCCTCTCCACTCAAATACACAGATAGCAGCAGATCTGTGATTGTGACAAAACCTCAGCAGCTTGGTCTGCAACTTTCCGCTTGCACATCTGCATGTGGTTGGAAGCTGCTGGTTCTCAGCTCTGCTTTGTAACAGCAGAGCAAACCCACACTGAGCCTGGAGCTGCTCCTCTGGCAGTGTTGACACTACCAAAGTGCATCTTTTTGTCATTGCTAACTGCTCAGGCTCAGCCAAAAGGCAAAGCTACCCTCCCAGCACTTGTCTGCTGCTGCCATGCTCCTCCTGTCTGAGTGTTGTGTGCTGGAGGTGGACCCTCCAGAGTGACTTTTCCACACTTGCTCAGAATTTTGCAAGTTAAATAAAACTATTTTTACAAAAGTAGACTAAGTCTAGAAGTACAAAAGATGTACAAGGTAAATGTACACTTATTTACACTTCACCAGGAGCACAGCACCTCCCTGTGCAATCTTTCAGCTCTCTCTTCCCCCCTGTCCAGCCAGCACAGTCTCTACCTCCCCACCCTGCACCTTTTACAAACCTAAACAAGAAGATCAGGCAGGCAGCAGACAAGGTCAGGAGCAGAGACAGAGCAGCCAGAAGCCAAGCAGGAGGCAGCCACAGAGAGAGAAAACAAGCTTGTGCTGCAAAATGTAAGATACTCAGCAGTCCAATGGAATTAGAGAAACTTTTCTTGCATTATTCTGTGCCCAATCCCTAAAATTGTTTATCCTCTCAATTTGAGTTCTCTGGAAAAAATGAGACATAACCTTAAAGCTGTGGCAGGAGAGAAAGTGCTAGATTAAGGGAATCAAAAGAGAGCCCAGCAGCAGGGGCTCAGGAGCCCAGGGCCAAGGAGCCCAGCAAGGAGCTGTAGTGTTTTAAGGCCCTAACGAGCAGAAGTGAAGGTGTGTTCCTGTGGTTCCTTTCTCTCCTACTTCAGTGCAAAGTGCTAAGTTGATCAAATCCATTTTACTCTCCACAGAAACTACAAGCAGGTGGATTTTGCACTGGCCTGATTGCAGAGCAGCAATGTTTGGTTAATGATTTCTTGCCCTGATGAGCTACATCAGGACTTGTCAGTGTCTGAAATTCCAAGACCTGAGTTATTCTCCTGTTGACTGCCTCAATGTTTCCTGCATCTCAGAGCTACTCTAAGCCTTTGAAGAAGGCAGCTGTAGGAAAGTGCTGTGAATTGTTCTTGCCAGCAAACAGTGCAGCCTGTGTGGTGAGGGTTAGTTGGCAGCTGTGAGGTGCAGTTTTGCCTTGCTCTGTCCTGCCTGGTGAGGAAATGCTGAGGAGAAAGTGTTCATAGTTAGCAAAGGGCAGTGAGAGCTGCAGGCTGGTTTTGAAATAAGAACTTAGCTGTTTGATGGAGAAAAGGGTAAAGGTAGAGACCAGAGCAGTAGTGAGGAAGTGAAAGTGAGATGAATTGATGTGATGAAAGGCTTGGGCTGAGCAAAAGAGCTGCTCTTGTGAGGCTTGAGCACAGAATCCAGACACACTCGTGGCAGGTGCAGGGCAGGGACTGTCTGATTCTGCTTTGCCTGAGGATCAGTGCAGGCTGACCCCAAGTCACTGTTGCTGAATATAACAAACAACATTTTTTGGAGAAGTCTTAAGCAAGAAAACCTCTACCTGTGTCCTGGGAACAGCAAATTGGGCCAAGAGAACACAGAAAATGAAAGGAAACTAATGTCAAAACCACCCCTGTATAAACTGAAACCAGCTGAGCCACAAAACCCCCAAACAGAGCAGAGGCAACCTCCAGCCCCTGGCACTGCTGAGGCTGTGTCGGGCCAGAGGTGCTGTGGCTAGGGCCAGGCCAAGAGCCCCAGTGCTGGGGTTCAGGGAGGGGTCAGTACTGGCCTGACCTCTGTGAGTTTCCTTGAGGAAGCAGGATTTAAAAACACAGTGTTGGAGAATTCCATCTGTGCACACAGGGATTCAAGAATTGTTTTCCACAGTCTGAAAACTTGGGAGAGGAAAGGTGAGAGTGAAGTGGAGAAGCATCCTGTGAGGAAAGCTGCACAGGGAGCTCCCTGCTTAGGAGAGAGGGCAATAGAGGCTGCTCCAGAGGGAAAGAGCATCTCTGAGAGCACAAAGTCCCCTGCTGCTTTGCTTCTTCTCAAGATGCCCTGCAACTGAACTGAATCTGAGGTGTTACTGGCACAGGCTTTGCAGGGTTTCATTTCCAATCTCTCTTGCTTGTTCTCCTGTCAGTTCTCCCTGAGCTCTTGGAAAGGCTCAGCTAGAAGCATTTCAGAAATGCAGGTTGTCTCTTTAGTCATTTGTAAATATGAAATGGTTCTCCTGAGTTTAAATGAAGGCTCCAAATCTTGAGCTGACTTCACCTGCCTGCCTTTCCTATGACAAACCAGGCTGCAACTTGTCAGACCTCTGTTGTACCTCAGTGATGTGCTTGTGTCTCACATCAGCTTGTTCTGACAACCTCTGCAGTCCTTTCTTGGCATTTATCAGAGTGGAGTAAAAAAATGCTTTTTAAATTTGAAAGTCAAAATTGGCCTCTTTTCCAACTTCTTTTCCCAGCTCTTGAGAGGATCAAAATCTGTATTTTAAATCTTGGAGGAGTCCTCCCCCTCTGCTCTGCCCTGCTGAGGCCACATCTGGAATCTTGTGTCCAGTTCTGGGCCCCTCAGGTCAAGAAGAACCGCAGGGAGCTGCTGGAGAGAGCCCAGCCCAGAGCCCCCAAGCTGCTGCAGGCAGGGAACATCTCCTGTGAGGCCAGGCTGAGGCAGCTGGGGCTGGCAGCTGGCAGCAGAGGAGCCTGAGGGCTGCCCTCAGTGCTGTGCTAAAGATGTGCAGGGCAGTGTGGGCAGGACACAGCCAGGCTGTGCCCAGGGGTGGCCAAGGGCAGCACAAGGGGCACTGGGGGCAAGCTGGAGCAGAGGAGGTGCCAGGGGAACAGGAGGGGAAACTTTGTGAGGGTGCTGGAGCCTGGAGCAGGCTGCCCAGAGAGGCTGTGGAGTCTCCTGCTCTGGAGCCTTTCAAACCCTCCTGGATGTGTTCTGTGTGCCCTGCCCTGGGTGCTGCTGCCCTGGCAGGGTTGGACTGGATGCCCTGCAGAGGTCCCTTCCAGAGACTTGCAGAGAATGATGTCGATCTCAATAGTCCCCCTCTGGTCAGGACTCCCAGAGCTGGACACAACCAACTTTCCTCATCTTCAGAGCCAGAGCAGCTCTGAGGGGTGGCAGGGCTGATGCAGTTGGCTCTCTTGGGGTCTGCAGCCTTTCCTGCAGCCCTGCAGGCAGATGCCAGCCAGATGGAGTCCCAGTGGTTGGTGTCTGTGCAGGCAAGTGCCCTGAGTGCAGGTGGCAGAGAGCCTTGTCCCACCCAGAGGTATGAAACCAAAGTGTTCCACTAAGGACATTACTGATTTTATTCTTTTACTTTTCTTTAAGGCAACCAATATCAAAAGTGAATCTGACACTCCAGAAGCCAGAACTCATAACCTGAGGCGTAGAATGGGATGTGCACCTCCCAAGTGTGAAAATGGTGAGTGGCAAGTGGGGCCTGAGACAACAGCTGGATGCAGTTTCTGGTCCTTGGTAGGACCTTCCTTTCAGAGCAGAGTCAAATTCAGCTGCAGATGGAGCACTTCAAAAGAGTTAAGAAGAACATTTCTGATAATTTATTTTTTAATGTGGAGTTAATTGTAAACATTTACCTTATGCTTTTGAAATGACTGGCTTTGGTTGGCAGCCTCTGGCTTTGGTTGGCAGCTGCTGGCTTTGGTTGGCAGCTGCTGGCTTTGGTTGGCAGCCACTGGCTTTGGTTGGCAGCTGCTGGCTTTGGTTGGCAGCTGCTGGCTTTGGTTGGCAGCTGCTGGCTTTGGTTGGCAGCTGCTGGCTTTGGATGGCAGCTGCTGGCTTTGGTTGGCAGCTGCTGGCTTTGGATGGCAGCTGCTGGCTTTGGATGGCAGCTGCTGGCTTTGGATGGCAGCTGCTGGCTTTGGTTGGCAGCTGCTGGCTTTGGTTGGCAGCTGCTGGCTTTGGTTGGCAGCTGCTGGCTTTGGATGGCAGCTGCTGGCTTTGGATGGCAGCTGCTGGCTTTGGTTGGCAGCTGCTGGCTTTGGTTGGCAGCTGCTGGCTTTGGTTGGCAGCTGCTGGCTTTGGATGGCAGCTGCTGGCTTTGGATGGCAGCTGCTGGCTTTGGTTGGCAGCTGCTGGCTTTGGTTGGCAGCTGCTGGCTTTGGTTGGCAGCTGCTGGCTTTGGATGGCAGCTGCTGGCTTTGGATGGCAGCTGCTGGCTTTGGTTGGCAGCTGCTGGCTTTGGTTGGCAGCTGCTGGCTTTGGTTGGCAGCTGCTGGCTTTGGATGGCAGCTGCTGGCTTTGGATGGCAGCTGCTGGCTTTGGTTGGCAGCTGCTGGCTTTGGTTGGCAGCTGCTGGCTTTGGTTGGCAGCTGCTGGCTTTGGATGGCAGCTGCTGGCTTTGGATGGCAGCTGCTGGCTTTGGTTGGCAGCTGCTGGCTTTGGTTAGCAGCTGCTGGCTTTGGTTGGCAGCTGCTGGCTTTGGTTGGCAGCTGCTGGCTTTGGATGGCAGCTGCTGGCTTTGGTTTGCAGCTGCTGGCTTTGGTTGGCAGCCGCTTGGGTGTTCTTGCAGAAACTATTTTCAGTTGCAGGTTTCTACTTTGTTAAAGTTCTTTTTCTCCTCTGAGCCACCCTCAGTGCTCTTCCTCTAAGGAAAGTGCTGGGTCTAAGTCTAGGGAGGTTCTTCTCCCACTCTGCTCTGCCCTGGAGAGGCCACTCCTGAAATACTGTGTCCAGTTCTGGGCTCCCCAGTTCGAGAGACAGAGACTTGCTGGACAGAATCCACCAGAGAGCTCCCAGGGTGCTGAAGGGACTGCAACATCTGTGTGAGGAGGAAAGGCTGAGAGGCCTGGGGCTGGTTAGTCTGGAGAAGAGAAGGCTGAGAGAGGATCCTGTTGATGTGTGTAAATATCTGAGGAGTGGGGGTCAAGAAGAAGGTGCCAGGCTGTTAGCTGTGGTGCCCAGTGGCAGGACAAGGAGCCATGGGTACAAACTGGAACCCAGGAGGTTCAGTCTGAACCAGAGGGGAAACTTCTTTGGTGTAAGGATGCTGGACCCTGGAGCAGNAGGATGCTGGACCCTGGAGCAGACTGCCCAGAGATTGTAGAATCTCCTTCTCTGGAGAGATTCCAAACCACCTGGATGCCTTCCTGTGTGACCTGCCCTGGGTGCCCCTGCTCTGGCAGTGGGGTTGGACTTTATGGCCTCTGGAGGTCCCTTCCAAGGCCTACCACTGTGTGAGCTGTCTGATCTCTGCTCTCTGTATCACAGAAGCACAGAATCACCCAGGTTGGCAG
>VWYK01019956.1:0-12895 GCA_013399775.1 Semnornis frantzii | reverse complement strand
ACCTTTGTTTATCAAAGATTCCTTTGTTTGTCAAAGTATGTAAGTTCTAAGAATACCAGACAAGTTTCTTTGGGCCAGTGAGCTAGTTCTGGTGCCCTTAGCAGGAAACACAGCTGTGCTAGGCAGTGATCTTGTAGCTATTGCCAGCTCTTGATAGGAAATAGGGGGAGTCTTCATTCCTCTGATACGACTGTTTCTACTCCTTCTTAGCCTGAGTACAGTGTAGCTCCTAAATTTGTTGAAATAGCCATGTATCATTTGGAATGGTTTAATGTGCTTTTAATTATCATAACACTTTCTTCTATTTTTTGTTGCAGCATAAAGGACAGAGGGATCAGTCTATGTAGTCACGGCACTAATGATTATGGTTCTTTTTCTATCACTGCCTTTTCAAGGTGGTAGAATTCCTTTCTGATTAGTAAACTTCTGGCTAAATACCAAATCAAGACTAATCTTCTACCAACTAGATTATGAATTCAACTCCTTTCTTGTTTGCTTTCTGTTTTTTGTGGGTCTTTTTTGTTTGAGCTGTTTTGTTTCGTTTTCTCCTGGCTGGCCTTATGTGAAATCATCTGCTTTTGTACATTCCTAAGAAAAAACAAGCTTAAGTAAGGACTAAAATGAGCTAGTTGTACATTCTTCGTTTGCTTAAAATCTTCATGTGGCTTGAGAAATCTTTTTCAATGAAATCGGTGTACCTTCTGAGTGCAAATGAAACTATTATTTTTTCCTTAATTATTTTCCCATTTTGAGTGCTCAAAATATTAATTCATGTTTTTTCTTTCCTCATCCAGCTCTTTTTGGTTTTATGTTGGTGGTTCGGGTTTTTTTTTGTTTGGTTGGTTTGGTTTTTTTTGCTAACTGTGGAGAATTAGAGTTGCTCCAGACTTACTTATTTATACTAAATGGTGTGAGATTGTTTTCATTAAACCCTGTGCAATAAAACATGAAAGTTTGGCAGTCTGTGCTATGTTTTAAAAGCTTAACTGGAAAGAATGTATAAGGTTTATGTATTGTAGTGTTACACTGATAAATAAAATAGCTTGTTTGATAAGGCTCTCCTGAGATAGAGCAGAAATCAGAATCTGCACCTATATGCTTTGTCTACATGGTATACACTGGATTTACCTGTTTGTTGGTGAGTGCTCTCATGTCCAGAATCTGAAGTTCTTGGTGAATTTAGAGTCATTAGAAAACAATCAAACAAATAAACAATAGTAGAAATGTCTGAAATACTGATGAAAAAGAATTTTCCTCCCAGATAATTCTAGAAATATTTTTAAAAGTTGTTCATAGTAAAATGAAAGGAAAAAAAACAACCTACAATACATCTGAGACTAAAAGCATGAATTTGAATGCAAATATTTGAGTGTAATCATCATTGGAATCAAAGAATGAAGACCTTGAAAGTAAATGTGATCTAGGTATAAATTCCTGTTGGATTTAAAGCAGAGTTAGAAATAGTTCTCCAGGAGGTCAAACTTGATTTTTCAGTTGTCTGAAGACAAGTTACAAGGAATGGAAAAATACATTGTAGAAGCAGCTATTCATTGGTGGAGAGGCCTCTTCTACAGCTAATGTCTGACTGCAGTACATGAAGTATACTGAGATAGCAGTGCTGGAATCACCATTAATACTCTTCCTCCTCTCCAGTCTTTTGGTGTTATTTTAGTAGACAGACTGTGATGGGAGATGAGTCAGTCAGTCACCATTTTATTTTATTGAGAGTGTGATACCAGAAGCAAAATGGATGTTAATTTAATCTTCCAGCTTTCTGTCTGTCCGTACTGCATCAGACTCTTTGTTTCAGTAAAGTGAAAAGGATGTGCCTTGTAGTTTGTCTTGCAGACGTAGTGAGGAAGACTGTTTTTATACTATGTTCTTAAGAAATAGGAGTCCAAAGTATGCCTTTCACTTAAAAGAGCATTATAGCACTTTTGTACAATAAAATATAAATTATTCAAAGGATCTCGATTGACCATTGAAGCAACTGTGAAGCCTACTCAGAGTGCTTTCAGAATCAGAATCTTAAAAGTTTTGCAGATGGGAAAATCAGAATGTATTTCTATATTCACTGAACATGAAATTGATTTGTTTTTCCTTCTAGGGATTCTTCCTTCAGGAACTTAGAACATTATATTCACAATGGCTTGTGAAGATTCTGCACACCCCATAGAAAGTTGAGTTTTTCCTTGCTGAATGCTAAATGTCATAAATGTATTTCATAAATGTATTTCACAAATGCTTGCACGGGTTTTTCATCAATCTTAAAATGATGCCCATCAGGAAAAAATCAGTGTTGTTGGCTTCCTCTCCCACTCCTCTCCTGGTTCTTGTATTATTTTGTGGGATGGCCCATCTCAGTAAAGAGAAAAAAAAACTCAACAAGTTCCATGTACCTTACTGACAGCGGACTTCTATTATAAAAGGGTGCATAATTTTAAAAGATTATCAATATAAATAAAAAAAAGAATTAAGAAAACAACACTGGAACTTTATTTGGGGGAAAAGTGCCTATATTCGGGTATTATAATTTGCATGTATTTTTGCTGATCTGTGTGAATATTATGCTTAATAATGCTGTGAGATAGATTTTGGTTGAGTTTTTTCCTTCGTCTTTCAAACCAGACTGACTTATTAATTTGGATAAATAAGACAGTAATGACAGCAGATATCAGTGTTCCAACATCTGTCTATGAAGATGTGCAATTTTTTGTAATGTTTTCATACATACTAAAGGTGTTTTCAAATTCTAAGAATTTTATTAAAACTGAAAGAACTTTCTACTTAGAGCTCTTTAATATGAGTGAATACTCTTTGGTGATAGTTACTGGCACTTAAACTTGCTCAGAATTCCTGCACTTCATGTCATAACATTTGTCTGTGTTCTTTATTCTCATACTTCAAATGCAAGAGAAAATGTTAACATTCTCCACTAAATCATTTGGGAAATCTGTACTTCTGTATTTGGAAACAGAGGAGTGATTCTTGTTTAATTCACTCAAGTTATCAATGTTTTTAATAAATTCATCCTTGTTATCTTCATAAAGAATTTTTAAAAAGGTCTCCAGTTTATTTTTTAACTAAAAGGCTGATATGAAATGTAGATATAATTCTACATGGCTTTTAAGGAACAGGTAGCTTCAAAAAGCCTGTAAAAGCATTTTGATTAATAATGTAAAAAAAAAAATTAAAAAATACATGTAATAAGTTCTAAGATTTTCTTCCATAAAAGCAACAATATTTTTCAATACATGTGATTTAATTTGTATGTCCTGATTCTTCATTCTTTTTTTGGCAGACAGCCACAGAAGTAATTTCAGCAATCGCCAGTGTTAATGGGACATCTTGCAAGTAATAAATACTGGAGGATCAGACATAACAATATTAACCACTACCACATTATGTAGTTATTAAAAGGCATATTGTACACTTTTCCCCCGTGACAGATGATCATCTTATCATCCCAGATGAGAAAGTCGTTTGTTGTTTTGCAATTGTATTGCCATATTGATTTTTAAATGATCANTCTCACCACCCTCACTGTAAAGAACTTCCTCCTAACATCCAGTTTAAATCTCCCCTCTTCCAGTTTAAACCCATTGCCCCTTGTCCTGTCATTACGAAACGTTGTAAATAGTCCCTCCCCAGCCTTCCTGTAGGCCCCCTTCAGATACTGGAAGGCTACTATAAGGTCTCCTTGAAGCCTTCTCTTCTCCAGGCTGAAATGCCCCAACTCTTGTAGCCTGTCCTCCTAGCAGAGCTGCTCCATCCCTCTGATCATCTTTGTGGCCCTCCTCTGGACCTGCTCCAACAGTTCAACGTCCTTCCTGTGCTGGGGGCTCCAGAACTGCACACTGTGATACGACATAGATAAAACTGAGTTCTTTTGGAGAGTCCTAAAGCCCGTATTCGAAAATGCAATTCTACAGTTGCAGTAATAGGCCATGAAGGATGTTATGAAGGTGATCAGAGAGCTGGAGCGCTTCTCCTATGAGGACAGGCTGAGAAATTGATACTATTTAGCCTCTAGGGAAAATTTATAGTGGCCTTCCAATACTTAGAGTGAGCCTACAGGAGAGATTGGGGAGGGATTCTATCAGAGAGTGTAGCAATAGGAGGAGGGATAATGGCTTCTAAGTGATAGAGGGTAGATTTAGATTAGATAAAAGGAGGAGATTCTTGTGTGGATGATAAGGCACTGGAGGTGGTAGAAGCCCCATCCCTGGAAGCATGCCTTTCAGTACATGTGTTCATGCTCTTCTGCAGCAGTATTTTTCTGATTTTAACCACTGGTTATGGAGTACTTTGCATCTGATTTTGCTTACCCATGGTAATGGAAACTGTCAAGTTTCTTTTTCTTCATATTAGAAGAAACAGGAGTTCCTATGCATACAGAAGAGTGTCTCCATTACCAGTATATTCCCACCACGGAGGACCATTGTGTGTTGCTGGGTACAAGTGTTTCATTGCTTTTTGTAAAATCTATGCAAGCAACCTTCCAGAAACATTTAGAACCATATATCTACATGATTTATCCTGCTGTTTCCAGTCAAAGAAAACCAGATGTGCTCTTTTTCCTTTCCATCACTAAAAAGCTTGAACTTTAGCAGCACACAATCATTGCTAAGATTCTGCTGTCAAGTGTTAAAGAAGGTGGTTTTAGTCTTTGACCAGGAGAAACACTCATGGCATGGGGTACTCTTTGGTAGTACTAGAGATGAGCTTTTTATTTCCTCCCTCTCTTCTTCTGAGAGCAACCAATCCTGTTGATATCCATGCAGGATGTGGTTTATTGGAAAGCCATGTGGCTATCAGCGTCTGCTGTACTTTAGCAGCTCTGTTGCTTGCTTTTACATACTTAATCTGACTTTGATACTCACAGATCTTAAATCATACAGCAGAAAGTGCATAGATTTAGAACATATGGAATGTTTAACTTGCTAATTTGCATTAGCTCCTTCTTCCACATCTTAGTGATTTCAATATGAATAGCCTTGCAACAAGGAATACAGGTTGTTTTACTGATACAGGCTGGAATGTATCTAAATAAGTGTGATTTTTCAATAAAGGAAGCAAGAGGGGTTTTTTTATGTACTCATAATGATCTTTTGTCTGATCCACTGAACCTTCACATTCATTTCCAGCAGAGGGAGTATGTGAAATGGAGATGAATTAATCATACATAGCTTTGTGTTATTAGCATTCACAGTTACGTGAACATGTGGAAAGGTATTTCATTTAGTCTATAGTTTGGCCACTTCCCACACTGAAAAAAAAAATTATCTTGATAAGATAGATAAAATTTTCATGGGACTTGTATTGACTATGTCAAACCACCCTTATTTCATGATAAGGCTCAGATTTTTTAATAAACTTTTTTTAAAAGTTTGCTTATAATTTAAATATTATGTGTAAGACATATGTATAAGGCCTGAAATAATGTTTCCATCCAGTGGAATGGATTTTTTTTTTACCTGACTCCCCAATACATTGCGATTTGTTTTGTTTTGTTTTTTTCCTAGGCTGTCCCACATTTGACCTCTATTAAAATCCATGAAGCTATTTAATAATTTATTTCAGCAGAAGCAAAAATTCAAGCTTAGTTTTAAGTTTCCTAGCTTATGTTTCATATCTACATTGTTTTTTCAGTGTTTTTCTTTCCTGAAGTGGGGAGAAGAATAAACATTTATCTTTTTTAAAATCTTGAATGCAGACTATACCCAAGCCAATTATATTGAACAGACAAAGCAGAAATCTTCTTTGTTGTCAGGAGCTGCAGTGCAACCTAGCAGGTGAACACTGTGCTTCTCTAATTTGCTTTATACAAGGGTATGCCTTTCCTGCCCACAATAATATTTTATAGGTGTTGTGAGAAGATCATACACATTTTTAAAACAATGCTACCTACAGAAATAAAACCTGTAATTGTATAACTTTTTTTCACCCACAGTGACTGCTTTAGAAGCAATGAAATTATTTCTAAAACTGATTGTTTACTAGTTTCTCCATTATCATTTCTGCTCTCCACCAGCCAGCTCTGCAGCATTTTTCATTCTAATACTGTTACTGTAAGTAGAAAATTAAATAGGATCATGAAAGAAATAGCTTCTTTGTAAATCAGTATGAAATAGGTAAATGAAAATAAGCACAGTAGAGAAACCATAATTACTAGTTTGCTAGCCTTTGCTTCTTTAAGATAACACAGAACACATCTGGAAAGAGAGACCATCTTTGTAGGCATCAGATAAGATGACAAATCCCGGAAGGAAGGGTAATAAACTGTGAAGTCAGCAATTTTCTTGAAGATAAGAAAGGAGACTCTTCTAAACAATTAAGATTTTCACTAATTAATCCACACCTCTATGAGCATGCATGAACCTCAGGGTCAGCCAGTGGACTGATGAAGAGCATCATAGCATCAGAGGGGGAGGAAGTCAGGGGCATTTTTCCTGAAGATGCTTCCCCAAAAGTTGTCAGAGGTTGGGAGATGCTGTGAGAGGCATTTGCATACATAAGCTCCAAAAGGTGGATGAATATGTTAAAGATTTCTCAGAAGTGATGAATATGTATTGATGTGTTCATTAAATACTGTAACTAGGCCCCCTTTGGCACACACAGACTTTGCAGGGAGACCTGCCTGCTCATCCAGATCTGAAATAAATGCCTTTTTTACTCCCTATACCTTCAAATTGGGAGTTTGAATCCTGTATTTGTGGTAATATTACCTTAGATTGTGAGGCAATGTAGTGTGACATTTCTTCTTTTCCTCCCCAGTAACACCTGTATTTTCTATGCAAAACTGCTGCCCCTGGATTCACTCATTTCACACCACAGACTAACTCCTCAGACGCAAAAACATGCTCGTGCCAAAACTAGAATTCCAAAGTTTGAAATTTATTGAAATAGATAATGTGCCTTTGTGGGAAACTACTCTGTTGACGCTATTTTTGTAAAGTCTTCCAGCCAGCTCCTCCAGCCATCCTTTCTCACCTGTTGCATGGAAACGAAGCTTCAAATACTCTGTTTGAATATTCAGATATACTATATTCACAGCTGCAAGCAACTTCAGCTGGAGCCTTTCACTGTGATACCACTATGAGGTTTTCGACAGCAATTACTCTGCCAACTCCAAGTCTTTAACTCGCTTGAGAAAAAGGCCGAGGGATGACCACTTCCTTACCTTAAAATACTTGAAATAGGCGAGAGGAAAAGGAAAGACAGAAAGCTATGGTAGTTAACTAGCTGTTCTACAGTTGCTGGTTCCCTCACTCCGCCTCACCTCCCCCTACTTCAGGGACCTCGTCTGCTCTGTCTTTTACCTCGGGGCCACACCCCGCCCGCCAGCTCTCTGGGCAACGCTAGCGGCGCGCCTCGCCTTTGGCCCCGCTGCTGCGGGCGGGTCCTGCGGCACAGGTGGCTGCCGGGCTGAGCCGGGCGGGGAGGAGTGAGGCAGGTCTGCGGGTAGGTGGTTACAGGTCAGCGCCTGGATGGGCTGGTGCCGCCCCGTCGCCTCCCGGGCGCTCCCAGCCGCAGGCACGGTTCTCCTGCCGCTCGCGGGCTGCCAGTGCCCCTGGCTGCACCGCGGCCAGCGGTGGAGGGCTGCCACATCGCTCCTCGTGCGAGTCCAAGGTAAGTGAAGGCTGTGCAGAGCCTCTCACAGAGCTACACCGCTGGCGGCATGTAAGTAGTCCCCGAGGAGCCGTAGGAGGCCTCAGCCGCTCCGCCACTCCCCGTGTTACCGGCTGTCTAGCGCGGCAGGAGGTGAGGAAACTTTGCCGGAGAGCGGCAGCAGGTGCCCAAAAATGGACGTTGCTTCGGCGTTATTACTGGGCGCCCGCGGGATCTGTCTCCAGTCCGCCTACCGGCGGACCACCTCAGACTGACCGCCGAGATCCGCCCCGCACGACGGCTCCCTCTTGCCAGGCCGTGGGCGTCGGGCTGAGGCGGAGCCGCCGTCGTCGTCGCCGCCAGCGGGGGAGGGGAGGGCTGCCCCTACCGCTGTGCCCGACGGCCCTTCGGGCTTTGTTTCCCGTTGTGGTGGTTGAAGCCAACTGTTTTGAGAGCAGCGTGAAGGGAGACGCTTAATCTGAATCATACTAGGCGTTTAGTTTGGGGGCCAAACGCACATAGTGGGAAGACACAGGCATAAGTTTCTATGTACACAGAAGGCTTCGCGATCTCCAGGTCGAGGTTTATCAAAGGTGTGAAGAAGGCTGAGGTAAACTGGAGGTTTACTCCTATCAGCTCAACACCCCTCAGGATGGCAGAGTTCAGCTTGCAGGCACGTTTTCTTGCTCTGGAAGGCTTTTTCTCCTTCTCAAATGTTTTGCCTGCTGGCCAATGGCCTGAAATTGCCCTTAAACGTTGTGACATCTCTTTAATACATTTGTGGATGTGAGGCCTGAAATACCAAGAGTCAATTTTTCCCATTATTACATTAGCTTCTGTTGACAAACTTTACTGTCAATAGTATGTTTAGTGTATTCAATTTTAATTGCCACAGGTAGATCTTAAGTCGCTGTATGGGAATTTATTCAAGAACTTTTAGGAGTGCAACGAAATTTTAGTTCTGAAAACATCATCCTGACAGTTTTGCTATGTGATTACCTGAAAGAAATGTATTTCGCAAAATCATACATGGTTTGGGTTGGAAAGAACCGTAAAGATCATTTAGTTCCACTACCTCTTGCCATAGACAGGGACACCTTCTACTAGAGCAGGCTGCTCAAAGCACCATCCAGCCTGGCCTTGAACACTTCAGGAAGTGAGGATCCACAACTGTTCTGGGCAACCTGCTCAGGTGCACCACCACCTTCACCAGGAAGAACTTCTTCTTTACATCTAGCTTAAGTTAACCCTCTTTCATTTAAAACTGTTACATCATATCCTATCACTACACTTTTCTTGTAGGCCCCTTTTAAGTACTATAAGACCACTTTTAAGATCTCTCCGAAACCAACGTAAACACTGATTATTTGCTTATTTCTATGCCAGTTAAAAACCTAGTGTTTTTTTTTAATAACTAATTTAATTGTATTTGATTTACATAAAGTCATGCATGACTTAAGTTTTGTATGTGTATAAATACCAAAGCAATATAAATATAAACTAGAAGTGTGCAGTGGACTATATATTACATCCTTTGTCTGAAAGTAAATTGTTATTCCAGGTTGACAAGCACAAGATCTTGCAGAAGTTTTTCCTGTTCTATTTTTTCTGCTATAAATCTAATGTACTGTCATTAGCTTCCATAAATCTTTCTCCAGTTAAACATTGTGTTCTCTACTTAGTGCTGTATATTCTCCTGTATTTGTCTTCATTATACATGTCATTCATTAACTTCCAAAAATAGTAACCATTCATCAAACCCTGCTCGATACTGATACGAGGCTGTATATAGTTTTTGAATCTGAGTAATTTCTCGTTCCTCATATCACCGTGCCAGTAAACACTGTGGCACCAGTCATTTTCCATGCAACATGATATGGATTGTTTTTATGTAAATTTTAAGTGGAAGTGAGCTCTCATCAGCAGTTTCTACAGGGCAAAGATTAGATTACAGAAAGGAAAAAAATGTAATGTTATTGCTGGCGCTCGTCTTGTAGCTCTTTAATCATTGAAAGAAGGCGGTTTCATTGTAGAGTTGGCTTATCATTAAAGGAAGGGGAGCAGGTGCGTTCAGCATTATCCAGTGATGAAGCAGAAACTCTGGTTGCAGTGATGGGTAATTAGTCTGTGTACAGACGTCAGAGTCTATAGATGGTAGAAGATCTTGTTACTTTGCTTTCACAATCTTCTTGTGAACTTCTACTGTGTTTTTAATTAAAAATACTTTCTTTAGCATAAAGTGTACTTGTGGGTATATACAACCTAATTCTTCAGAAAAAAAACCCAACTGATCTGCGTAGTAGTGGCTGCAGTAGTGTTGCTTCTAAGGTAATGCGTAGGAATTTGAGTTTCTTCTGCCTGCCACAGAGCTCTTTTAGAGAAAGAGTCTCTGCTCACTTGTAGCCTGTATCAGTACTGGCATCCTCTGCTATCCCTTTGTGCAGGACATTAACAGCTGTAAGTTACTTGAGTGGCAGCCTTAGTGTAGTCATGATGGAAGAGTACCAGAGAAAAGGGAGGAAAGAGCTCTGTAAGAGCAGGCACTGGCACTGAGCTGTTACTGAGGAACTGAAAATACAAATTAAGTATAGAACTGTCTTAGGCAAATATTTATTGCGGTATCAAAGCTACATTTCAAATTCGCTAGGACTAAAGTGAAATTGTCAATGTCTAATAACACAGAGAAAAGTTCTTTCTGTGTCTATGTGAAGATGTAATGAATGGCCATTGCCTTGTAGAGCATCTCGTTGTTCCATTATTGGTTGCAGTTGTGTGTTGCTGGCACAAGTCTCTGAGCGGGACACTATAACCAAACCACGTTGTGGACAGGGACCCCGCAGAGCACACACTGTGCAAAAAGTGAATATTTTTCCTAGGTCTGTTTTTATAGTTCATCAGTTCTCTTACCCTCTTGCTTCTTTATCAGTGAGCATTGGCTATGACTCATTAAGTGTAGTATCTATCCACCACTGCACAATGAATTTATCTTAATGTTTTCAGCTGCCTAGAAGTGCCTTTCTGAGGCTGTAGGTGCAGGTTAACTGAATGCGTCTGGTTCTGTCAGTCCAAAATACTAAAGGACATCCATTTGAACACAGAAATCTTTGTTGGAAGGCAATAGAACTATGGATTGTAACACACTCAGTAGAAAAAGCTACTTCATTTCTCAGCTTTGCATACTCTGAAAGAGTTAAAAATCACAGGAAAGATGGATATTCAGTCATAAACCACTAAAATGTAATGTATCCAAGGCATTAAATATACAGTCTTCTCTTCCTGAGAGATTTACGGTACTGTATTATTAAAGAGAAACGAGAAGCTATGCATAAAGGTCAGGAAAGGAGACCATTTAGTTACTCGTCTTGTTACAGTGAAATATCCCTTCATGGACAAAATTCTTCCTTAAGAGAGATGACTTTATCTGAACTGAAGCATTTACATGAATTGCTGCTCATCTTAAAGTCAGCAGAACTCCCTCCAAATTATGTTTCTTCAGCATTGGGTTTGATAAGATTGGTTCTTTCAGTTTGTATTTTCGAATCAGCCAATATTGGCACAAATTGTATCCCCATACCTTCTCAGTATAGTATTGCAGCCTCTTCCACTCCGTCACCCCATGTGAAATAGGCTAAGCTGTTATTAAATGTGTCATCACACATAGTTGTTAACAGAAAGATCTTTCAGACATTTTGCAGGTAGATGTGGATAACACAAAGTGCAATTTAAGAGGCAGGTTTTTGGCTGCTCCAAAATACATTTAAAATGGAAGGTTGTAAAATTATAAATATAGAAGTGAACAGCATAATCAATGTCATAATTCTGGAATACTTTAATTCTGGGTGGCTCAAAGTGTGAACATTGCGCATTGTAGAATTCTGAGTGTAAAATGCCTACATCTGTTTGATGAGTTGTATCAGGGTGAAACTAAAAATCTTGGCAGCTCAAAGTGAAGCAATTGAGCCTGTCAACACCTGGGAAAATACAGACAGCAGTCTGGGATTGTAGCATGAGTGTATTTGTAGACTTTTCTGCAAAAACAGCAGCAATGATTCTAATGAAGCTGAGACTTAAATAACCATGATTTTGATTTCAATGGTAACATTTTATTGTGTTTATACCTCTTGCAAATCCCATTACTCCTTGTTGCCGTACTCTATATAGCTGGAGCCAACAAAATCCCTCTTGGCAGTAGTATCTTACAGTTGTAGGAATTAAACTGACATAAAACTGTCTTAGTGCCCTTTAAACAGCAGATGGAGTATCTACTTTTGTAGAGCATGTTTGAAATGTACCTTGGGAGCAGGTTTCATGGTGTGCTTTTGTGGTGTGTTTAAGTTCTGGCAAATTTGGAAGTAATTCAAGAGGAAAATTAATGACTCAAAGAAATATGTGTCAAAACAGGTATAAGAGAGGGAGTGGGATTTTTTAGAAGTTTGTCACCATTGACTCTCTCTGGCTTTGAAGATTCTAAGTGAAGTGTAATTACAAGAGTATTTACTTAGAGCAAACAGGGTTTTAGCCTGTTTGTGGATGCTCAAAGAGCATGAGATAAAACAGGACACTGATTTCTTTGGTATTCATTTCAGTACATTTTGTTCCTCAGAATTCTCAGGCCCAAGGTTCTCTATGCTCCCAGGTGCTTCAGAGCAGACTTCATCAATGAGCCCCAGGAGTATGGAAAACCCACATGTGTATAAGCTGGTAGGTACATTCAGCCAGTTGGTTTTCTGGTGAGGTCTGTTGCTTTAAAAAGAATCCTTCAAGGAAAATATCATGACTGTACTGAAATACAACCTTTTTTGATTCACTTACGGTTTTAGATACCATATGCAAGTCTGAGTTTATAAGGAAGACAGTTGATTGAGAGTACAGAGTTATAAAAAGCACTTCTGCTTACTCTGCTAAGATACAGGCTCCACAAACAGTTTATTTGTTCTATAGATAAATACACAACAGCTCTGCTTTATTTAATCAGCAAATGACTTTATTATTATTTTTTAAAGCAAATTTATTTTGAATGGTATTGTTTATTGCTTCCTTGAAAAGCTGAAAATTCAGTATGCTTTAAAAAAAAAAAAAAATATCTGTAGCACATGAAGGTGCTGAGGCAGGAAAGAGAAGTCGCTGTTTTACCCCTTTGTGTCCAAAAGATTGGAAGATTACCCTGTTTCTCGTTCTCTTCTTTTGTGACATCAGCTTTGGTAACTCTGGAACAATTTAATCTTCTAACTCATTGTCTAATACAATGCTATCAGATGTCTGTATTTTACAGTTGCAGGGCTTA